>LNAC01000114.1:612322-639822 GCA_002007465.1 Ailurus styani
AAAGAAAGAAAGAAAGAAAGAAAGAAAGAAAGAAATGGATTTTTTTAAAAAGTGGTATATATACACAATGGAATATTACAGAGATGTAAAAATGCATTAAATAACGACATTTGAAACAAGAGCGATAGACCTAGAGAGTAGAATGCTAAGTAAAATAGGCAGACTGAAAAAGATAAATACCACATGATTCCAGTCATAAATGGAATCTTGAAAAAAAAAAGAATAAACAAAAAGCAGAATCAGAGCTATAAATAGAGAAAAAACTGATGGTTGCCAGTGGGGAGGGACTGGGCAAAATGGGTGGAGGGGAATGAGAGATACAGACTCTGGTTATGGAATAATTAAGTCATGGGGATAAAAGGCACAGCATAATAAATACGGTCAATGATATTGTAATAGCAATGTAATGAAGCAGATGGTAGCTACCCCTGTATAAACTTGTCAAATCAAGAAGTTATATACCTAAAACTAATGTAACACTGTGTGTCAACTATACTTAAAAAAATATTAAAAATAAAGTTGGATTAAGAATATGGATAAAGAATCCACAAATTGATTATAAGAAAATAAAAGCCAATCAATTAGCTATCACTTCATAACCATTAGGGTAGCTACTATCAAAAGAACAGAAAATAACAAATTTTGCAAATGGAGGTACACAGATAATACATTATGCCACAGTAATTTTTGTTATACATCATTAGTATTAGACTATTAACAATATATGCATAAAGTATAATATGAACCAATCAGCATCACTAGCAGAACTTTAACTTTCACTCTTCTGTCATTTAATTCCTGATCAATACTTTACTTAAACATAACTTTCTGTAACTAATGGGTTAAAATGCATGTCAACCTTGATTTTTCTCACTTGATGACATGGTCTGAATCTTAAAACCTCACAAAGTACAACTAAATATACTTGTGTAAAAGCCCCACCCATGATGCCAATGGCACCATTTCCATGGCAACTTCAGTGCTTGAAAAGGAAAAAGCAGAAGGAATCAAGAAAATTGCACAAAGTGAACAAAATAAATTATTAGATTGAACATATGTGGCATAAACAAAATATGGGGTGCAGTTATTAAAAATGAATTGCCTCTTAAAAATGAAAACAAGCATAAATCAGGCATAGAACTTCAACTTATGAGAAATGTGGTCATCCCAAACTCATAATACTAAAATTATCCTAGTACTTCTTATATCCTAGTACTTTGGATGCCTAATTGAGAGCTCATATACACATCAACATATTCAATTATCCTTCCATTGTGGAGGTTTAAACTTCCAGATGATTTTTATATTATTAATGAATTACAAGAATAAAAATTGATGTGCAGTCATTAGATTTATGCCAGTAATAGTAAATATCTACTCTTTGTATTATACTAGCACAAAATGTGTATTTCAACATTAGTAAGTTCTTTTTTGTCCTCAAAACAGAAACACGATATCAATTTTATACCAAGAGGAACATTTTAAGAAATATTTTCATTGCAGCAAATCCCAAGTCTCATTTAAGTTTGATATTTTGAAGATAGGTCACTGACACTGGAACCAATCACAATGAATTAAGCAAGCTAATGACAGCTATAGAATGAAGAACACAGCCCACTTTTATTGTTAAGTGGATTATTTCATTCTTACACAATTGTGCTTGAGTCATCTAAACAAAAATCAAGCCATCATAGTCATTTATTTGTTTACAGAAGAATATCTTAGATTTCATTAAATGTATTTTATTAACTCAACTTTATTAAATCCTTACTATCCAGTTCTGTCGTTTTCAACATCTTTCTATTTCTATGAATTCTGAACATTTTGGTGAATGAATTATATACTCACCACCAAATGGAAAAGAGGAGTTAATGTAGTATCACTGAAGACTCACTTGGCCTACTTCATCATTTTGCCTTAGGTTGACTCTAATAATATTAATGCTCTAAACTGAAAACTAAAATTTGATTTTCAATTGTTCAAGGCCTCTAATTCAATATAACCATGAATAATAAGATGTGATGTCTTCAGAATTATGAACTAAAATTTGATTTCCAATTGTTGCTTCATTCTGATGAATGCATTGAATGCCTACTATGTGAAAGGTGCCATCCTTGGCACTAAGAGCACAAATACATCTTTGGAATGGCACAGCCCTCAGGAGGCCTTTCTAGTGAAAGTAAGAGAGAAATATACTAATTGTGGCTTAAAGTATGATGAAAGTGGGCTTTCTAAGGATGCTGCGGTGTCTAAGTTTTAAAAACTGGAATGTAAGAAATAAAAGAGATGTTAGAAACCATCTAGTCCAACCCCTTTCTTTTACATCTACAGAAACTATCACAGATTATGTGTGTGGGGGGGGGGTGTGTGCATGCATGTGTATGTACTTCCAGAGTTCTGTAAAAACAAAGAGAAACTGTACAAAATAGGATCTCATTGATATAATCTGTATGCACATATATAAACATATATGGTATGGTACGATATAAAGGACGGTGCACTTGACTGGAAACCTAGAAAGGGATTCTATTTGCACATTCCTAATTTTTAGGTATATAACATGAGTAAAACATTCAGCAGTTTCTTCACCTATATTTAAGAACTTAGTTCAATCTCTATCACACCTAATTCTCTAGTTGTGAGGACTGAATGTTGTATTGGATACAAAACTGCTCTGTAAAATTTAAAGCATAATAAAACATTTGATAGTATTTCATATAACAAATCTACATATAAAGAAGGTGATTAATTTAATTGTGGGGAATTAATTGGATTAACAAAATAAAGTGCTTTACTAATTGCAAATTACAAGAGAATGAAAGTTATTTAACTCTTACCCATTCATTATTTGTTGCCATATTTGAAATATGCAAATAAATTAACAGAAGAAAAACAATTAGCAGATTTAGAAAATGTTTTTCTGTGTCTGCTTCCATTCACAAGACAGACCATGGGGTTTCCATCCAATTAAAACAGTTTGATTATGAAAGTTTACATGTTAATAGACCACTGCTAGCACCTACCGTACTCAGTCTCTTCCAAGGAAAGATGCCTCACCCATTGCTCTCACTGAGAAGGAAGCTATATGTAGGCAGGTTTAATTCTACATATCCTCTTCCCCCACCATCCCAGCTTATTAAAAACCTGGTAAATGCCAGAGCCAGGTGCAGAAAACTGACCTATGTCTATCGAGATAAGGAATGACATGACCTAGAATAAAGTCTCTAAAAAATCTGACCTGTGAGATACTGGGAGATCGAGACAGCAGTGAGGAACTGAAGGTGGATGATCCATACAGAGAAACTATGGCACAGAGTCAGGGCAAGCTAAAGTTACAAGGAAACAAAATCCATGGATAAGCAAATCTGTAAGGCAGAAAAGAACACAGATTTGTATAGTGAGGGGGTTGGGAGGAACAATCAGAAACTGAGAGCAGTCGGTCTCTAACGTTGCCTTTGCTCATGAGGAATGGCCCCATTTGTATATAATAAATTTGCTAGTTTGGGCTAAGTTCCTAAAATAGCCTGGATATCTAGGGAAAATTTAAGATTTATTAAATATGACAGCCCAGCAACAATGATTAGAGGTGATGATAGCAAGAGTAGTATCTAGTGGTGGTGTCCAGTGAAATAAGTTAGACAATGAGCTGACATCCAGGGATTTCACTGATTTTATTATTCAAATCATCACCAAAAAGAAGCTGGCCTTGTGGAATAGTCAAATGGCCCAGAGGAGGCTCAGTTAAAGCACTGTTGGGAGACAGAGCTTTATGAAAGTAGGAGGCTTAACCTGCAATATGTGAGAACTGTGACATACATATCAGACATTTCTTATAACATCCTCTCACTCATGCTATTTACTTCAGCTGACTTTTGCTGAACCAACAGACTTCTCCATCAAATGGAGTCAGACTTTGCCCAACTTTTGTTAACTGCTTTGGAAGCCTTAAGAAAATGGGAGAATCAGAGCCTCCCTTATCTTCTGAAGTCGCGGGAAAAAATGTGATGAGAATTAGGGATAGAGGTACAAGGATGTCAGAGTCATACAAAAGCATGACTACATGTGTGACATCAACAGGTCTCTTAGGCCAAAGTAGCACCCTGCTAGGGAAAGACAGGCCCTAAGACCTGCAATAGGGACATTTGGGCATATACGCATGTATCTTGAACTATAAAGTCCATTGACTTTTCAATACTGACAAAAGCAGTCTCTTTTCCTTTGCTCGAGGAGAACAGTCTTCCACTGACTGAAGACCCCATAATGAGCACATTTGAGCTGACAACCAACAAGATAACACTAGGTTATCTTAAGATTTGCTCCTAGCTCTCCTAATTGCCACCAAGATAGTGACCAGGATTGGATATCAACACAGCTTCAGCAAGAAAATACACTATTACCTCTTCAGAGAGTAAAGAGTTTACAAACCAAAGGAAATCATGTCTAAGTGTTTTTGGTAAGAGTCATAGGACTATGTGTGGAAGTGTACCTTAAAAGGGTTAGACTAAGAAACTAAAATGTAAGATTGGATAAGAAATGATTTATTAATATAGAATCACTCATCCAGGGCACCAGCTTACAAAGATACCTTAGCCAGACCTAATATGGAGTTTTGGCCCAAGTCCACCTCATGGTAGGTTCATTGGGTCTATGTAACTATGAAAGGGTTGTTTAATGGTGCTAACTGTGTAACTGTTAAAGAATTCCTAGTAACCAGTAGAATCTTCACGTTGGTTCCCTGATCAGTGGAGTAAGTTATACGATAAAAAGAGGTTAAATGAAGCCCCCCAAATTGCTCTTATTTACCCAAAATAATAAATCATGATCAATATTATATTCTGGGAGGATCTGCACAAACTGGCACTACAAGGACAAAGGATAATTTTTTTTTTTAAGATTTCATTTATTTATTTGACAGAGAGAGACGCAGTGAGAGAGAAAACACCAGCAGGGGGAGTGGGAGAGGGAGAAGCGGGCTTTCCCGCAGAGTGGGAGCCGGATGCGGGGCTCAATCCCAGGACCCTGGGATCACAACCTGAGCCGAAGGCAGATGCTTAATGACTGAGCCACCCAGGAGCCCCAAGGATAATATTCTTCATCATATTCCCATTTGGTTCACCTATTTGGTTACCACACACACCAGATGGATAAAAAATGAGAGTGGGCCACAACAAAATTTAACTCTATTGCTTTCTGTCAGAATATAATCTGCAGGGGCTTTTGACTATCTTGACATTCTAGAGAACATCATGCTGCAGAAACACCCACAAAAATACAGAAGTCTGCCATGCTAAGCAAATATTTCAAGGAACCAAAGACTTGGGCAAAGATAGGGCATCTCCTCTAAGGTAAAAATATAAGCTATTGCAAACTATTATTAGTTTGTTCCCTAAAACTTAATAATAATATATGACCCTTTTTAGGGACTTTTTGGATTTTGAAAGTGACATACTCAACATTTGGGAATATACTATTCATAAAATGACTCTGAAGTGACAGTTTTATATGGACCTAGATCAAGACAAGGATCTATAGTGGACACTATGTGGAGTCTCCGGCAAGTCATAGGAGACTCAGCACATATTTGCATTCTGGAAGGCAGCTATGCTCACCACTATACCACCAACGCTATCCTTGCATTCTGGAGCAAAGCCGTGCTTTTTGCTGCAGAGAACCATTTAAAGTTTACAAAATTAATCCTGGCTTGTTATTAACCCTTAACAAATGTCTGAGCATCTGACCATGAGAAACCAGATGACTATGCAACCAAAACTGACTATAATGAATTAGGCATTATCAATCTATAGAGTCATACGGTCAGACAGACAACATAACAATACATCATTTGATGGAAATGGTATGTTTGAAGTCCAGAAGGCACAAATAAATCACATAAACAGGCAATGAAAACTCCCAAGGCATCTACTATTGTTGCACTGAGCATCTCTTCTTTAGTTGACAATCATGGGCTCATGGAGGATTTTACCAATACTAATTGATGGAGAAAGAAAAAAATAGGCATAGTTCACAGTGTGATGTGTTGGTGCTAGCTGTAAAAGGAAAGGAGTGTGGAGAAGTCCTGTATACAGAGCTAAGACTCAAACACTTACCTATTCAATTACATGGAGATGGAAGTGGCGTAAAGGACAATTGTACATGGATTCCCAGAGTTGTATGGCTGGTTAGGAGAATGGAAGAAACATAACTAGAAAATCAAGAGACAATGCAGAAGGAAAGAGAAGCATGTGAATAACCTATGTGAGAAGGTACAAAGTACATGAATCTTTGGGTCTCAGGTTAATGCTCAGAAGACAGCATCTATCACAGAGGCACTCAACAATGAAGGGAATAGAATAAACCTAAGGATGTCATTCAGCCTCTGTTCTTGGCTACCTCAGTGCTGGAACTATGGGTCCATAATGGAGTAACAACAGTGGCAGGAATGGAGGCTATTCATGGAAACAACATGGGCTCCTTTCATCATCAAGGCTGATCTAGCTACTGCCACTGAAGAAAGCCCAACCAGCCATCAGCAAAAACTAATGGTGGGCCTCTGACATGATACCATCCCTCAAGTATACCAGCTAACCACTTGATGCCAGGTGGACTACATCTGATTCCTTATACTCTAGGGGGAAGAGCAATTTGTGCTTACTAGAATTAAACCTGTATCTTCCCTGCTCACAGTGTTTCTTCCTGAACCATCTCTCAAAGGATTACAGAATACTTGATCTGTAGGCATAATATCATGAACAACACTGTCTTTGAACAAGAAATCCATTTTATACAAAGTATGCCAATAAGCATAAGACCACAATCAACTGGTCTTATGAACCTCATTATTTATAACCAGTTGATCTAAAAGAACATATTAAAGAAATATTACAACCTCAGTTAAGCACCTAATCAGGAAAAATACCTTTCATGTTTGGCACACTATGTCTTCTTTGATATAATGTATGAACTCACTTAATGGAAAGAGTTGGTGCTGTGTTTCCCAAACCAGAATATACCACCCCAAAAACCAAGGCGTTAAAATGGAATTGTCACCTCTCCATCTTCTCTTATGAGTTACTTGCAATATTTGTGCTCTTGTTTCCAGAAGCTTAGTTTCTGCTTCATTAAATTAAAAGTCCTACTTCCAAAGGCAATGCTTCCACATGGAGACACTTGAAAGAGTTCCACTGTATTTGGAGAAACTACTACCATCTAGTCATTTGGGGGCTTCTTATTACAATGCATGAAAGTAAATAAAGGTCTTTACAGGAAGTAACCAACCTTTATTACCATGAGCAACTACAGCAGGTACTAAACATTGTGGTCCAGAAAGAAAATGTCTTGAATCCACAGGATTTACTACTGGAATGTCTGTTGGCACTTCAATGACCCATGGTAATGATAAATGTAAAGGTGTTGCAACCAAAGCCTAACAAGTTCTAAGTGTTTAGCCAGCCAATAATAATGATCTGGATCACTTTATCAGACAAGCAACTTTATTAACCAATGTTCTAGCCAAGGGTGAGAAAAATTTAGAACTACACATGGAAGAATGAGATAATAGATACAAATTATAGTCTCAGAACCAGCTTTAACAGTAGTGAATAGAAACTGTTTCACTCTCTTATTTAAATCTTTACAGAGATGGTATCTGGTCTCTACTTTGAAGAGGAGGTATGACATATTGAATTTAAGAAGAACCCAAGTAGATCTGAGTGGTGCAAGAAGTAGACTGCACTGGACATCTTTGGTGCACCATTTCAAATGTTTTCAGTACCATCTCTTAAAACAGCCTCTATTAGAACAAGTTCCACGTGGCCTTTGACTAATTTTTCACAGGTGCAAGCTGATAGTACTTATCTCAGACCAATGCTGCATACATATAACTTTCTGTCAAAAAACTCAATGATATGTGATATGAAACACCTACAGAGATCTGCTTGGAGTCATGCATATAAAACAGAAATATAGTAAAATTAATGCCCATGGGGTCATTCTGAGCTGAAAGATAAATGCTTCTCTTTTTCCTTCTCTGAAATGCATTTCTTAAAAGTTCATAGAAGATCTCTCAGAAGCAAGCACCAATTACACGTATCAGTGGCCAAAACATGTTTCTTTGGATTTGCTTTCCTTTCTTCTCTATTTTATTCCTCAATCTGTAATTCTCTTCCCCGTGACCTCTTCCCAAAAAACTACTTGTTATCCTTTTCTCTGGCCTGGCTTCTAGGAGAACCTAGGCTAAAATGGGGAGAACACTGAATTGACTAAGATTAAAACCTGGCAATGAAAATTTTTACCATTCTTTTTATTATCTAATAGGATAAGACTTAAAATATCAAGAAACTACTCTTCTAGGATTCTTAAGCTTCCAATAAATGGTAAGTAAACATGCTTGGACAATAAGAAAGGTACTGAGACTTCACAGAAATGTCACCATGAGAAAAAAAAATCAATATTCTAATTGGCTGGTAATGTGAATAATGAACTAACCATTTTTTAAGAGAGTTGAGGGTAGAGAAAAAGTACAAGATACAAAAAATCAGGGAGAGGAAAGATAATATTTCAACAGCTTTAGTAATTAGAGCAACTAGAATAGATAAACCAAAGAGGAAGCAAATAATATAATGGGGAAGTGTAAAAAAAAAAAAAGGTAAAAATCAGAGCAGAAGTTGCCTGCAGGAGCATTTCTAATAAGCCAGTATTATATGCTAGACACTATTTAAATGTTTACATTTGCCAGTAATTAAATATTTGTAACAAACCTATGAGGTCTCCCCATTTTATAAATAATAGAACTGAAGGGTGTAGAGTTGAGGTAATTTGCTTAAGATGACTCAGCTAGAATGCAACTTACCTGAGATACGAAAGCTGAAAGTCTACCTCTGGAGTTCACATCCATAAAACAGCCTCCGACATCTTTTTCTTTTACCATTTTTTTTTAAATGTGAATATAGTTGATACAAAATATTTAATTAGTTTCAGGTGTACAAACACATTCCACCAGGCCACCATTACTGGATACCAAAAACAGACAAAAACACCACAAAAGAGAGTAAAATTACAGACCCACTAAGCTGATGAATATAGGTGTAAAAATCCTCAACAAAATATTAGGAAACTGTGTACAACAATACATTAAAAAGATCATTCACCATAACCAGGTGGAATTTATTCCTGGGGTACAAAGAAGGTTCGATATTAGCAAATCGATGTCACACACCACATCAACAAAACAAAGGAGAGAAATCATATGATCATCTCAATAGATGCAGAAGAAGCATTTGGCAAGATTCAACATTCATTCATGATAAAAATTCTCAAAAAAGTGGGGTTGGAGGGAACATACCTCCACATAATAAAGGCCCCATATGAAAAACCCATAGCTAACATTATTGTCAATGGTTTAAAAAAAAAAAAAAGTTTTTCCCCTAAGGTCAGGAAGAAGATAAAGACAACCATTCTTGCCACTTTAATTCAACGTGGTACTAGAAGTCCTAGCCTAGAGAAGAAAAAGAAATAAGGGGCATCCAAATTGGAAAAGAAGTTAAACCGTCACTATTTGCAGACAATATATTCTTCATAGAAAATCCTAAAGACTCCACAAAAAAACCTACTAGATTATAAACAAATTTTTAAAGTGGCAAGATACAAAATTAACAACCAGAAATCAGTAGTGTTTCTGCTATGAATAACAAAGTAGCAGGAAGAGAAATTTTAAAAATAACACCATTTACAATTGCACCAAAAAGAATAAAATACCCAGGAATAAACTTAACCAAAGAGGTAAAACGCCTGTACTCTGAAAACAATAAAGCACTGATGATAGAAATTGAAAATGACACAAAAATACATGGAAAGATATTCCATGTTCATGGTTTATAAGAATTAATACTGTTAAATTGTCTATATTACACAAAGCAGGGAGAGATTCAATGCAATCACTATTAAAACCAACAGCATTTTCACAGACCAAAACTAATAATCCTAACATTTGCGTGGAAACACATTAGACCTCAAGTAGCCAAAAAAAGGAATGTGGAGAAAGCTGAAGATATCACAATACCAGATTTCAAGATACACTACAGGGGCGCCTGGATGGCTCAGTGGGTTAAGTCTCTGCCTTGGGCTCAGGTCATGATCTCAGGGTCCTGGGATTGAGCCCCACATTGGGCTCTCTGCTCAGCAGGGAGCCTGCTTCCCCCTCTCCCTCTGCTTACCTGCCTACTTGTGATCTCTCTCTGTCAAATAAATAAAAAATCTTAAAAAAAAAAAAGATACACTACAAATCTATAGTAATCAAAACATTACGGTGTTGGCACAAAAATAGACACATAGATCAGGAGAACAGAACAGAGACCCCAGAAATAAGCCCACAATTATATGGTCAATTAATCTATGACCTAAAGAAGGCAAGAATATACAATGGGGTAAAGGCAGTTTCTTCAATAAACGGTGCTGGGCAAACAGGACAACTACATGACTACTTTCTAACACCACACACAAAAACAAACTCAAGATGAATTAAAGACCTGAATGTGAGACTTGAAAACATAAAAATCTTAGAAGACAGCAACGGCAGTAATTTCTCTGACAACAACCATAGCAACATTTTTCTAGATATGTATCCTATGGCAAAAGAAACAAAAGAAAACTACTGGAACTACATCAAAATAAAAAAAATTTGCACAACAAAGTAAACTATCAACAAAAGGACAACCTACTGAATGGGGGAAGATATTTGTAAAAGAGCTATTCAAAAAGGGGTTAATAGCCAAAATATATAAAGAACTTATACAGCTCAACACCAAAACAAACTGCAAAAAAATCTGATTAAAAAATGGGTGGGAGGGTAGGGACAGGGTGGATGGGTTATGGACATTGGGGAGGGTTTGTGCTTTGGTGAGTGCTGTGAAAGATGTAAGCCTGATGATTCACAGACCTGTACCCCTTGGGCAAAGAATAAAAATAAAATTTAAAAAAAAATGGGCAGAGGACCTAAATGGACATTTTTCCAAAGAAGATATACAGATGGCCAACAGACATGAAAAAATGCTCAACATCACTATCATAAGGGAAATGCAAATCAAAACCACAACAAAGTATCACCTTACATCAGTTAGAATAGCTAAAATCAAAATGACAAGAAATAACAAGTGTTAGCAAGGATGTGCAGGAAAAAAATCCTCATGTACAACTGGTGGAAATGTAAAATAACCCAACATCTTTTTTTTTTTTTGTAATGGTGGTAAAACTTGCCACCTTAACCATTTTTAAGCGCACACTCCATTGGCATTAAGTATATATATTCACGTGGTTGTGCTGCCATCGCCATCCTCTATCCATAAAACTCTTCATCTTACAAAGCTGATTCTCTGTATCCATAACTCTAATTCCCTACACACACACACACTCACACAGCCCTTCTACTTTTGTCTTTATGAATAGTACTTCTCTAGATGCCTTATGTAAGTGGGATCATACAGTATTAGTCCTTTCATGACTGTCTTATTAGTTCTCTCAAATTCATCTTTGTTGTAGCATGTGTCAGAATTTACCCCCTTTTCCACACTGAACAATATTTCATACATATACCCACATTTTGTTGATGCATACATCCATAAATGGACACTCTGATTGCCTCATTCTTTTGGTTACTGCTATGAACATGGGTGCACAACTATTTGTTTACAGAGTCCTTGCTTTCAATACTCTTGTTATATATCCAGAAGTGAAACTGCTGGATCATATGGCAATTCTATTTCGAATTTTTTGAGGAACTGCCATATGGTTTTTCTGGTGGCTATACTAGTTTATATTTTACATTCCCACCAACAGTTCAAAAGTTTCCAATTTCTCCATATCCTCACCAACACTTATTATTTTCTCTTTTTTTTTAATAGTAGCCATCCTAGTGAATGCAAGGTGGCATCTCACTGTAATTTTGATTTGCACTTCCCTAATGATTAGTGATGCTGAATACCTGTTTATGTGCTTATTGGCCATTTATAATAATCTTTGGAGAAATATCTATTGGAGCCCTTTGCTTATTTTTAAACTGTGTTACTTGTTTTTGTTGTTGAGCTGAAGTTCTTTATATATTGTAAACATTAATCCCTTAACAAATATATGATTTGCAAATATTTTCCCCACTCCACAGACTGCCTTTTCACTCTGTTGATTGTGTCTTTGATGAACATTTTTAAATTTTGATGCAGTCCAATTTACCTATTTTTTTTTCTTTTGTTGCCTGTGCTTTTGTGTCATACCCATGAAGTTACTGTCAAATCCACTGTCATGAACCTTTTCCCCTATGCTTTCCTCCAGGAGTGTTATAGTTTTAAGCAATACATTTAGATATTTAATCTACTTGGAGTTAATTCTGGACTCCCTATTCTATTCTGTTGGTCTGTATATAATCTGCCTTTATGCCTGTACCACACTTTTTTTTATTACTATAGCTTTGTAGTAAGTTTTAAAATCAGGAAGTATGAAACCTCCAACTTTGCTGTTTTTCAAGAATTTTTCTTAGCATTTAATACATTAATTTAATTCTTTGTAAATTTCTAAGAAAGGGAAAAATATGAAAGGTGCTTTTTTTTCCAGAATAATTTGTAAGACATGTATCCTAGGGAATACACTTTAAGAAACAATCCTCTTTTACATAATTTAGATAATATATTCCAACTGGCCTCTATACACACAATTTTCAAAATTCATTAGGTTTTAATAATCCAAAATAATTTATTTTTAAAATAAAAATTTCATTTTTAATTTTCTTATAAAAATTCAAATGTTATATAAACATATTAAGATGTAACAATGGTCACAGTTGAAATAGCAGTAAACTTGCCTGAAAGGGACAGGAAACCCAACGATGGATTAAACAAGAATGTAATTTATTTCTCCCTTATGTCAAAATCCAGATGTAGATAGATGATTCAGAGCTGGGCTCGAATACACTTTCTATAGACTCCCTTTCCAAGATCACCTCATAGTCTAGAATGTATTGATGGTGATAAAATGCAAAACAAAGTATTTGAAATGACATATGACGAGAAGTAACATTTGAAAATTCACTTAATAGCAAGATGATTCCATTACTCGGTAGCAACTCTTTTTTGTTTTCTTAAGATTTTATTTATTTATTTGAGAGAGAGAGAGAGAGCACAAGCAGGGAAAAGAGTGAGAAGCAGGTTTCCTGTGAGCAAGGAGCCCGATGTGGGGCTCGATCCTAGGACCCTGAGATCATGACCGGAGCTGAAGGCAGAGGCTTAATTGATTGAGCCACCCAGGCGCCCCACTCTGAAGCAACTCTTAAAAGTGAGAATATGAACATTATAGAGAAAGTTGTTTAGTGGACCAAAAACTCACATTGTGGTTATATATACTACATACCAAGATCTCTCAACTTACAATCTCACAGTGAGATGGGTAAGACTAAAAGAGTCACTACATTCAGTAAATTAAACAACCCGTGACTTTACATTACATCTGATGTTTCATGGCATAAATAAATGGTGCTCTCTTAAAAAAAATGCATTTATAAATTTGTCAAGCTATTTACACAGAGTTGCATGGCACCTTGTGCGCTATAAAGGAGCAAAGTCCATCAATATTCCAGGAACAAGTGTGTGTCATTCTATATAAATTCCAAAAAAAGGACACACTCATTGGAACAACAAACTTTCAATTTCTAAATGACTACCACTTTGATTGATGGAGCAAATTAAACTATTTACACCACAGTATATTGCAAAATATTGCATATGAGCTAACTCTGCAGGCTTATGCTGTACATTAGCCTTCTGTTGATCATTACCTGCTGTGTTTACACATACACACATACATACTCTTACTACATACATTCCTGCCATGTTCTATCATTTTGATATTTGGCAAGAGAAATCTCTTTAAATTCAAGAATGTGAGCACTGATGAAGATCAAATCACCACCTATAGTCTTCTTTTTTGCTCCTGTCTCTTCCTCTGGACCTTGCCCTATAATTAGGCCCCCTCAATTCTCTGTCCTCCCTTAGCCTCTTGTTCTGTGGAGGCACCTCTATTTCCAATGACAAGCAATCCAAGTTTTAACAGTAACATCACTCTCACGATCTTATGTCCTCCTCCTATTTCTCCATCACTTCCCTTCACTTATCATGCAAATTTCTAATAATATGAATCCATTTTCTCCATCTCTATCATTAATCTGACTTCAAACCAGCATATTTTCCCTAAGGCATTACTATCTCTTAATTACCCAAACTCAATGGTTATTTTTCAGTCCTTTTCTCAGTTATGCTTTCTGTGACATTTGATACAGCTGACTATTTTTTCCTACTGAAACTATTCCCAATGTGGTTTCTATTATGTCATGCTCTCCTGATTCTCCCCCTATTTCTTTATCATTCTCTCTCAGTTCTTTTCAAATAATTCTTGTTGGAATTTCCCAGGGATTCATCCTTAATAGTCTTTTCTTCTCGGCTTAAATGCCATCTGTTTCAGCAACTTATATAATGAGCTTCTGAGTTCCCTACAAAATTACAAACTCAACATATCCAAAACGAATAACTTACCAGTCCCCAAAATTTTCTTCTTCGTATTTCTCCTATAATTGTCAGAGATCACTTCGTACTCCCAGATACCCAAGTAAAGCTCATCCACCATATCTAATTAATAGACTTATTGTACTAATTTTATCTCCAAAATTTTTCTAAAATTTATCCCGACATACATCTTTCGGTCTGACCTATCATATTCTCTTGTCAGAACCAAATAATGGACTACTAAACGATCTTCCAGGTTGTAATCTTAACTCAAATCTGTGTCCCACCATTCTGTTACCAAAAACCTCTACCTAAAATGAAAACCTGGGTCACATCTTCCTCCTGATTAATATATGTGGATGATTTCCAGGATAAATTTCCAGCACAAGGGCATGGGCTACAAGGTCCTCCACAACCTGGCTCCTCCTTTTCCAGGACTTCTGCCAACCCCATAATCTAGTACTTCATACTTCTGTAGCACTAAATTATTTGTAAATCTCTGAACACATCACACTTGTTAACGTCCCCACCCCATCCATTTCTTGCTTTCCACCCATTTGGTAAATCCTACTCATCTTTCAAAATCCACCTAGGCATCAACTTCCCCTTAAAGCCCCCCCTAGGGCTCCAGACAGAGTCAATCAGTTACTACTGTTCTGATTAATCTACTGTTACTCTATCTTGTATATACTTTTATCATTGTAGTATTTCTATTATACTTGTTTGTTTGCATGTTTGACCTACCACTGAGTAAACTCTAAGTCTCTCAATAGCAGGAACCATTTGCCATTTATCCTTTTATCTCCAGATCTAACATAATTATCCCTTTATTTCCTTTATAAAAATAATATTTTAAATATTAAATATATTTTAAATTATATCAAAGGGCTTCTAGTTCGAGATGAAAAATAAATTTGCATGTTTATATCCTCTCCTTTTCAAAACCCGACGAATACTATAATGTACAAAGGGGGGGTGAATTAAAAATTAATCAGAATTAATCAGAACATAGGAAGAATTAATCAGAATATGGGAAGTAAGGTCTGAGAAAATCACATATCTCAACTAATTTTTGCAATATTGAAAGTGGAACGAGTCTATTAGAGAAAAAACCAGAGGGAGCTATGCCCAGAACACAAGAGACTTTTTTTTCTCCCGAAGGTAAAGCCACAGTAGAATCAACAAAGAGGAGTTTAAGAAATAAAGCAAAAATCTAGGGGATTATTTGTAGGATTATACAAAAATTTATGAAATACTCTCAATATGCCAAGGCTAAAAACCATAGAACTGAACTCCAATGAAATGATTGTATATGCCTGTGAAAGGAGACGGTGTCCTTAAGAGCTGGTGGCACTCCACAATGAAGCCTTCTTTATTTGAGCTTTCACAGGCTGGGGCACATCCAATTTAGTTACCTGACTGATTTCCACCAACTCCTTGCCAAATAACATCAAAGAAGCTTGCCTGTTTGACACATACTGCAACTTCCCAAAACTCACAATCTATCCTTCCAACTAAGAAAGGGACCTGTTAGGAAACAGAACTTTACAAGACAAAAACCTAAGCTAGCTCCCTATATTTAAGGATTTATTTATTTATTCATATTTAATAACACATAACCAAGAACCACTATGTATCTAAGAATAAAGCAACCCAAGGCACCGGGTGGCTCAGTCGGCTAAGCATCTACATTTGGCTCAGGTCATGATCCCAGGGTCCCGGGATGAAGTCTCACATCAGGCTCCCTGCTCAGCGGGGAGCCTGCTTCTCCCTCTCCCCCAACCCCTTCCCCCTGCTTGTGCTCGCTCTCTCTCTCTGACAACAAGCAAATAAAATCTTTAAAAAAATAAGAAATTAAATTTTAAAAAAAGAATAAAGTAACAACAGGAAAAAAAAATGTAAGAAAGGAGGACCAAAAGGAATTACCGTCACCATAGAATAAAGAACAAAAGAAAATTTGGAAAAACTATAGAATATTCTTGGAGAGATTTTATGTATTCCAATCATAAAGCAAAAACATACAGTTGTAATTAATGAGTCCTACAGGACATGACAGAGTTCTTAAAAGCTAAAACTTTAGAACAATTAAAGCTAAATGCTGAACACTGAATAACTTAATTAACAAAAAATAACTTAATGGAAAGATTGGACAATAAAGTTGTGACTCTCCTAGAAAATATATCACATTCACAAACAGATGAAAATAAAGAATAAATGCAGAAGTTTCAATATCTAATAGAATTTCTGAAAAGAGAGAACAAAGAAATCTTGAATAAATAATAAAGGCAATATCCTAGAGCTGAAAGGAGATAAAAATCATGAAATTCAAAGCATCGACCAAATACTAAACTAGATTAATGAAAAATACTGACATCTACACACATAGGATAAAATTTCAAAATACCAAATTGAAGTTTCAAAAGCTTCTACAGAGAAAATTTAGAAAAGATTAGTAAATACTAGAAAACAAAAGAGCAGTATTTTCAAAGTTCTGAAGAAATAATGATATTGAACCTGCAATTCCATAACAAGCTAAACAATCAATTAACAGTTTATACAATCGAGGCACCTGGATGCACCTGAGCATCTGCCTTCGGCTCAGGTCATGATCCCAGGGACCTGGAATCAAGCCCTACATCGGGCTCCCTGCTCTGCAGGAAGCCTGCTTCTCCCTCTCTCTTGTGTCTCTTCTCCCCCTGCTTGTGTGTCCCTCTCTGTGTTTCTCTCTGCCAAATAAATAAATAAAATCTTTTTAAAAAATTTATACAATCAGAAGTCATGAGATACAATCTAAAGTTGACAGGCCAATGGGGTGTCAGTTATGTGTCCGACTCTTGGTTTCTGCCCTGGTCATGATCTCAGGGTTCTGAGATCAAGCCCCACATCAGGCTCCACAATCAGTGTGGAGTCTGCTTGGCACTGATGTGTGCTCACTGGCTCTCAAAATAAATAAATAAAATCTTTTTTAAAAAATCCTTAAAGTTGATGGGCCAAGATATAAAAATTTATATATTATTTAAAGCTATAAAAACAGCTAATAGGAGAACTTGTAAAAGATATTTGGCAGAAAATATTCAAGGAGAGCAAACACAGGACAGGTTAATTTGAATTTATCAATTCCCATGCAAGTTATTAATAAAATTAAAATGACAGGAAAAGAGATGCATGAGTTAAAAGCAATGATAATTTACTATGAGAAGTGAGACTAAAGGTGAAGAGTAAAAGAGAGACTTCGATTTCTCCTTTTTATTAAATTTTTTTTGCCTGCTAAAATGTTCGAATTGTGCTAACATTTACTTGAATCACTATTATCACTGTGAATAGCATGTTTCCAAAAGATGGCTACCATCAATTCCTTCCCTCCCTGTAATGCCACTCTGCCATGAAGAGATGGAATGTATTCCTCTACCTCCTTGAATCTGGGTTGGTTCTGTCAGTTCTAGGTAGTTTCATAGTCAACATCTTTCCTGTAGACATCTGTTGCAAGCATTGTCACCACAAACATTTTTGCCACATTACTAATTGGCTATTAATATGCAATTTACTATTGTAAAGGTACAGTAACAAAAAATAGAAGGGGAACATTAAAAAAATGAAATATGAACAAATTAATGAAATTAATTATAAATTCCTTTCTTCATTAAGAGAGGTATCAGTTTTCCAAATAACTAGGATGCATAATTATAACTGAGCTTTATATTGAATTGTGAAAGCCTTCACTGTTGTTTGTTCTTGCCATATTGTCATATATCTGTTGAAAGACATTTCAAAGTTCTATTAGAAATGTGAAAGGAATACTAACACTGCAACATATTTGTAACTGAGCTTTGTTATTGTAACTGATATGTTTTCATTTTCTGGTATAGTAGAGTATTCAGTCTGGCTTTACACTCTCTTATTTGACACTTCTACTAAGTTTTATCACCATATTTTCTATAAAGTCAATATATGTCATTGTTATCAGCCAGTATTTTAAGACCACCACATCTGCTTGTGACTGTATAGACCATTATGAGGCTAATATTTTTATAATATATAAATGGGAAATTTGCCAATGGAGAAATGAAACCAAACTGTCAACCAGTTATTTTATCTTTTATGGCAAAACTGCCTTACAGCCAATTAGTTATTTGGCAAAAACATTTGCAGTGAAAATGCTTGCAGCAAAGATGTCTATAGCAAAGATGCTTACAGCAAAAATACCAGATACAAGCTCTGTCTACTCTGCCTAACAGAACATGGCGGAAAGGACGTTATGCTAATTCTAGGCCTAGCCTTTAAGAGAACAGGTAGTTTCTACTTTCAGTTTCTTGGATTCCTGAACCTCATGTAAGAAGTATGCGTAGGGGCGCCCAGCCAGTTAAGTGTTTGCCTTCCGCTCAGGTCATGACGCCAGGATTCTGGGATCAAGTCCTACATCGAGCCTGCTTCTCCCTCTCCCTGCTGTTCCCCCTCTCTCTCTCCCTCTCTCTGTCAAATAAATAAAATCTTTTAAAGAAGAAGAAGAAGGCTGTCTAGTCTGCTATGCAGAGAAAGAGTCCACATGCTGCATTAAGGCAGGAGACATGGGAGTGAAAAACTACCCTGAATGTCCAGCCCAAATGAGCCTTCAAATCACTCCAGGCCTAGCTGCTGACTAAAACTGTATGAGAGACTCCAAGGAAAAAAAACACCCAGTTACATACAGTCAACCCAGAGAATCACGAGAAGTAAGTCAATTTTTGCTTTAAGCCACTAAGTTTTGAGATTTGTTATGCATCAATATATAGTAAAGATAGACGTGATAATGAATACCTATCATAGGTTATGTTATTGAAGTCCAAACATGGCAAACTAAACTCATATATATACTACCTACTCTTTCAGTTTCTTGCTAAAATGGACCAAAAATATGATAGAGAAGGTTAGTGCCATTTTTAGATACTAGAAAGAAGTTCTACTTATATTTCCAAAATGTTAAAGGATTTAATGGGAATCAATGCAGGTGAGAATGATACTGGTGTGGGAAATCTCCTGATATCTACTATACTCAAGAAGTCTAAGAGAAGTTAGGGTAATGTGGGGCCAAAAGCTAATTTTGAACCATTCTAAGTCTCCAACCAATTCCTTGCCCACAATTATGAACTGAACATTTGTGTTCTCCCCAAATGCATTTGTTGAAATCCTAACCCCCCAACGCAACAGTATTTGGAGGTAGGGCCTTTTGGGGGTAATTAGGTCATGACAGTAGAGCCCCCCATAAATGGTATTATTGTCCTTATAAAAAGAGACACAGGGCTGCCTGGCTGGCTCAGTCAGTAGAGCATGCAACTCTTGATCTTGGGGTTAAGTTTGAGCCCCACATTGGGTATAGGGATTACTTAAAAGTAAAACTGAAGAGGAAGAGGAGGAGGAAGAAGAAGGAGGAGGAGGAAGAGGAGAAGAAGAGGAGGAGGAGGAGGAAGAGGAGGAAGAAGACGATGATGATGATGATGGAAACACAGATATGAGATCCGTATCTCTCCTGCCTTTCCTCACTCCCTCTCTGCTCTCTACCGTATCAGGACACAACAGAAAGACAGATATCTGCAAAACAGGAATAGTGACCTCACCAGACACTGGATCTGCTAGTACTTCGATTTTGGACTTCCCAGCCTCTGGAACTGTGAGAACTGTGAGGCTGGACTTCCCAGACTCTAGAACAGGGTGTTTAAGCCACCCAGTCTATGGTATTCTGTTTTAGTAGCCAAGGGAGAGCAGTAGTTAAAATGCACTAAAATTATCTTTTAAGATAAAATCATAGATACAGTTTCACTCTTAATACTTCTAAAGGAAAAAACACTGAAAACTTTAAAACATTCAAAGTAAACCATAAGAATATACCAAGGATCCATAACTTTTAAGACATTCAAAGAAATGAAAAGGATAATAATCAGTACAGCAAAATATAGGAAAGCAAAAGGAATCAAACATAAAAATAACTTGATAAAAACTAAAGCCAAATATAGTAGTGAACACTCCAAATATGAATGAGTTAATTTTCCTAATAAAAGATAGATGGAGTAGTATATAATCATTGAAATGGATACTAACAGAGCTATATTTAAAAATATGGAAAGGTCAGCCTGACATATTTTTGAGTGAAAAAAAAAAAGGGTTACAAATAGCCTGCAGAATATAATCACCTGACTAAAGTTAAGTGTCTGTGTGTGTACCCACATAAAAAGAATGAGCTGTCAGGAAAATATTATTTTTATTTCTAGGGACAGAATTTTTGTATTTTGTTTTATACTTTATTTTTATTGTTGATTTACTGTTTAATGATAAATACATATTTTTATAATAAAAGTAAATCCTTTTCATATTTTAAAGTAAATATATTTTTAAAAAACTATTATATTAGATCAAAGGAAAAAATTCAATAATGTGCTAGTTACAAAAGACAATATAATAGAACAATCAAAATTTTTGAAAATAAAATAGGAAAACTGTCCTAGACAAATTTAATTAAAAAGTCAGTATTAATACTAAGTAGAACTTAATAAAACATTAAAAGAGTGGGAAGAAAGTAAACAATAAAAGAAAATGGAAGGAAAGAATTAATATGAAAATAAACTCTAATTTATTAGAAGAAAAAAAAGCAAGGGGTTTTAAACAGGCAAAGTGATAAATAAAGCCCAAACATTTGGCAATTGTCTTGAGAGAGAGAACAAAAATGTTCCTTAATGAACTCCATGAGAGCAGGACCCCGCCTGTCTCGGTAACAATTGTGTTCTGATGCCTAGAACAGTGCCTGGCATACAGTCAAAACTCACTATTAGCCATGAATGAGAATAAATTCTCCTTTGGAGGTGATTTAGAAAGTAATAAAATGCATACAAATCAAGCAAATACATTTAAAAGACTGAATAAAATAAACATAAAAATTACCAGAATCCACTTAGTAAGAGAACGAAAATCAGAAAAAGATTTAAAAAGATTTTTAAGATTATTAAAGAAATAGAAAAGATGCCAGGCCCTGTCAGTTTTATGGGCAAGTTCCATTAAAATATCAGGAGAAAAATTATCTGTGTAAGCTATTCCAGAACTCAGAAGTAGAAATAGAAAGCTTCCTAATTCATTTTACAAGTCTTACATAACCCTCACAAAAATAATGCACACTACTACAAAATAGAAGACTCATGAATATGGATGCATAAATTCTAAATACTACACATAGCAAATTGAATCCAGCAGTGTATTAAAAGAAAAATATACCATGACTAAGTAGATTTATTTCAAACTCCAAGAATGGCTTGCTTAACATCAGACATTCTATTAATGCTGTGCACCAAATTAATAGATTAAAGAAGAAAACCACAAATTACTAAGTGCCAAAATATTGATAAAATTTAAGCTGAAATTCCGAGAAAAAACAGTAAAGCATAGAAGGATGTTGTCTTATCTATACAAAAGAGGAATTAAAAATCAGCAGTAAAATTCACACTGAATCATAAAAAAATTAGAGGCACCCCAATAGAAAGAAGAAGAAACAAAAAGATATGTTCAACGTTGTTTGCTAGTTAAGAATATAAAGAAAAATGAAATGAAGTATGTATTACTGAAAAGAGTATCATTTGAAATGTTTTTGTTTATCAGTACAGGAAAAACAGGCTTGAGCAATAGAGAATTTATTGTCCTACAAAACACAGAAGTCCAGTGGAGGTGGGTATTTAAGTAGAGCAATTATTAATATCACAATCAAGGAACATTATGGGCCTGTGTTAAATGGAGGAGATAATTAGACTGTTAGTCTAGCATGCTTCAACCAGAGAATGTAGGGAGAAGTGCAAGTGGAGAAATTAAGGTAAAGAGCCTTTTGGGCCCTTTCTAAGACTTCACCTAATCGCTGAACTCACCTCTAACAGCTAATACCCAAAGAAATCCTGCTTTCTGTTGACCGACCTTCCAGCTTATCAGTCCTTAAACGTGAGATAGCTAGTTTTCAAGGCAAAAGACCTGAGTTCAAATCATGACTGCTAGTTACTAATGCTGTGATGACCTTAGCCAAATTACCTAACTGACGTTTCAATGTCTACAGGTATAAGATGGGATATCAACCACATATAAATCTAATGGGCTATTATAAAACATAAATGAACTAACCTAGTGCTTGACATTTAGTAAAAACTCACTCAGAATCATTCACCAGAATTCCAGGGCCTGGGGTGCTATCTTTATAGGAAAAACCATCTGACTGAAAGAAAAACTCAAATTTCCAGGTATCAGGTACAGCCACTGGGGATATCCTATGTGAGAGCTCAGGATAAAAACAGTAGAAAGACACAGGAGAGGGAAAAAGTCATTAGTGAAGGGCCCATTCAAATGAGAAAGGCTTTTGGAAGTAGCATTAATGGGAAACTCCGGGTTGAGACATGTAATGTCTCCTATAGGTTGTAATAGGTTAAACCCCTGAATTCTCACTTCAGGGAAATCTATAATAAAGATATGCTCTTCATCAAGACTTTTGGAGTTACACTGCAATTGATTTAAAAATCAGACAAATGACAGTTGAACCATGTGGAACCCTAGGTTTTTGGGAAGGTTAAAGTAAGTTCTCATAGTTTAAAGCTATCATGATTGTTATTTTGTTATGTTAATAACAATTATAATTGTTATTTTCATGAATACACACATATGTACATATTCATGAAAACTATATACAAACATGGGGATATGTACATGTACTTATGTATTTCCAGATTCACCAAACTATTAGGAAGCTCCTTCTTCCATGTTTGGATCTGGTCCTTCTTTGCTCGATCAGTCTTTCCTTACAGCCTCCCCCAAGCCTCAGTCTGCTCTGGTCTTGCTTCTCTACATCTAAAGTTAACCTCCTTCATAAGCAAGGCTGAACAGGGCCCTAAGGTCACTACTTCCAGGCCCCAAACCTAATGACCCTTTTGAGTAATCTGACCCTACAGCAGCAAACCTCTGACAAAAATAAGAAAGCAGAAACATGTCTGTATCACAGAGTGAAAAATGCTAATGGTATAGGAAATTATCAAAACAAAAGTATTACAAAAGTAAAAGATAAAGTATTCTTTGGTGGCCAGGAAATCAGGGGCAAGAAATATAGGGGAGATGATGGAAGAGGCAAAATGACACCTATATATTAAAGAAATAAGCAAGAAATGAATGAGGCTATAATTCCACCCTGGGGGTTCTGGTGACAAACCACTCAGATTCTGACTTCATGGTACATGTCACCGCCAGCACCCCTCAGTGGAATTATAGCCTTGCATTACAGGGTAGCTTGTCTGTTATTATGCTCACAAGAGTTTAGAAAATATGCCCAGTGTTGTTGAAATGAGAAGTGAAAGCAGCCAGGCATAGCTTGCAATCAAGTTCTTCCTGAAAATGTTCCAGGAGAGCTTTGATGGGCTGAAGTGGCTGCCACATGGCCTTGTTGGTAGGCTATGTTCAAAGAAATTCATCTTCCATCAGGTTTCTTCTATTCTTCACTGGCCCCACAATTGTGATAGCCTCTAATTCTCTGCCACTAAGCCATGGGGCATTAATGACCAACCCCACAGTAACGGTAGCAATCCTAGACACAAACTAAACTTACATAGTTCAATCCAAAGTTCTTGTGAAATGCCCATCACCAAAGTGCCACATGGTTTGAGAATTATGCCTTCTGAATGGAGCAAAATAAGATGGGTAATGGGAGAGCTGTAGGGAATGCAAGGAAATTAAGGCTAAAACACATACACACCAAGTTTAAGAATCTTTTAGAAAGGTTTTCTAAGGGCATGGAAAGTTCCACAATCCCAGATGTTCTCTTGTCTGGAATCACCTAAGAATTAGAACAGCTATAATCATAGCTCTCCTTTTTATTTAATTTCAGTGAGCATTAACTGAGCAGTAAGTGATGGCACTCTCTAGATATTATCCAGTAGAATGTGTAACCAAATAAATTTCGGCTATTTACAAGAGGAGAGATAGAAGACCATGGACAATTCCTACCAAATTAAAACCTGAATTAGTGCATTATTCCTTTTTATTCCTCTCTCTCCCAAACTCTTAGCATAGTGTTTTAAACATAGTTATTAAAGAAGTGAAAGAATATTTGAATGATGGATGGATGGATGTTTCAAGTTTATAATAAAAATCTTCAGCAAAGACAGTACATTGATGGCCCATTTCATAATCAAAATTTTGACAGATCCTCACCTGTGGCAAACCTTTCTTCTAGATCATGGCACTGATTTCATGGAATACCTTGGAATCTTCAGAATAAAGCCCTCCAATCATGGAAAGGCAATTGAGTTAGATTCTAGAACTGCTAACATCCTTATCCAACATTATGCCCCCATACAAGTCACACTGCAGTAATCCAATTTAGAAATAACCAGGATGATGAAATTTCTCAGCTTTCATGATGAAAACAGTTTCTTGCCTACACAGAGGAATCTAGGTGTAGGAGGGGGGAGTGAGGGAGGGGGAGAGTCCCCATCTAAGGTTGTCTGTGGATACCTGAGAAATGATTCAAGCTTAAGTCCCATGAAGCAAACTGCCCTATCCTACCAAAAACAGTCCACTATACCTTCTATGAGGCCTCTGAATTCAGTTCTAAAATAATTTTTTAAAGGTTTTATTTATTTGACAGAGAGAGAGAGATCACAAATAGGCAGAGAGGCAGGCAGAGAGAGAGGAGGAAGCAGGCTCCCTGCTGAGCAGAGAGCCCGATGTGGGACTCGATCTCAGGACCCTGAAATCATGACCTGAGCCAAAGGCAGAGGCTTTAAACCACTAAGCCACCCAGGCACCCCAATAATTTTTTTTCTATCACTTGTGCCTCCTCGATTTAATACAGTGATGGATGTCAAAGTAGAAATAAGTAAAAAGGGGTTAGGTAGGCCAAAAGGAAGCAAATAACTTGGTATCATTTGTAAAACATAAAACAAGGATATTTGGGACAACTAAACTACTCTTCTTCAAATTTCTTTTATATACAACAGGACCGTTCCAAAACAATGGGACTATTCCAGAATAATTCTAAATATTGTAAAAGTCTGTACTTGGTTTAAAAAAAAAAAAAACTTAAAGAACTTCCTATGACACCAGTTTTCAGTTACTAAGTTATCTAAAAGCTCTTCAGTTACTTTTGTACTCCTTAGCAGAATTTTAAAAATCAGCAGAACTTTGTGTTCTTGGTCACCTCTGCTGCCCATTAGAGTCAAGAACTTCACCTCTAGAGCCATATACGAAACTCTGAAGCCCCAGCTGTACACCCTTCACTTATGATCCTTGTTGGCTTGATTACTATTTCATAGTTTATGTTTCATTTTAAACAGTATTTTTGCACTGTACTCCATAACAATTTTTTATTAAAATATAAGAAAGCTCTTGATTTGCAATTAATGATCACCTTACTCTCTTATGATAAAGGTTTTGCAAGTTATTCAAATTCTCTAAGTGGGTGATCATTTCATCTACAAATAATAAACTTGGCTTTTCTGTTTCAATAATTTCACCTCCTACTTTCTCCTCTTGTCTTCAGCGTATTGCCTAAGACATCTAATGCTATTTTGAAAAGTATAGGTCTCTTACCAGCTGTGTGATTTGGGGCAAATTACTTTGTCCATTTATGTCTCAATTTCCTTATCTGTAAAATTGATATAATGCTATTATTAACCTAACAGGGTTATCGTAAATAAATCAAAAACTTTCAGAAGAATATGTGTTTACTTACACAACTCTATAATTATTTTATCCACATAATGCCCTTTAGCAATTTCTAAATTGTGACATAGTGCCCATAACCATAATTTTTTTTAAGATTTTTATTTATTTGTCAGAGAGAGAGAGAGCAAGCACAAGGAGGGGGAGTAGCAGGCAGAGGGAGAAGCAGGCTCCCTGCTGAGCAAGGGGCCCAATGAAGGACTCGATCCCAGGACCCTGGGATCATGACCTGAGCCGGAGGCAGCAGCCACCCAGGTGTCCCCCGTAACCATAATTTTAATGGATATATAACATACAATTGAGTTGATTAGCACTCATTTTTCCTGATGACCTGCCTATTTCTCCAAAGTATTTGAGATTTTCAGAGAATACCATACACGACATTCAAAATATGAGACAATATTGATTTTTGCCTAACTGCTCTTTCAGTGACACAAAAATTAGGTTAAGAATAAATTTTAGTTGATCCTAGATTTAGGATTAAAATAGTTACTTTTGGAAAAAATTCTATATTTCCTACTTTTTGTACATATGAGTAAGAAGTTCTAGCACTGGCCTATCCAAGAGCAATTTTAATAAACATAGTAAGAGGAAATTAATATAAATTTTGATATAGAAGAGACTTTTCATGACATACTTGTAGTCCAATCTTCCTATTTTAAAGATGAGGAAACTTTAACACAGAACAGTTCCCTGAAGTTTTGTAATACTTGTGATGAAACTAACAAACACTTGATGACAACTAACCACATTTAGTTTGATCATGATACGTCATTCATTTACTAGTTAATAAACATTTATTGGACATTCACAATATGGAACAGCTACATATACAACAGTGAACAAAATGATCAAAAGAATGGAAACAATATTTAATGTCAGAAGCTAATAAACAGCTGTCTATAACCTAAGCCACATGAAGGAAATTTTGGCCAACCTCTACACATAAGATGGTTAATCAGAAATCAAAATAAGTGAGCCATATACCTCATATATGTAGTCAGTAGTAATCTTGCCTAAATATATACTTTGTCTATATTGCCAAACCTTTACCAAACCTACACTGCCAAACCTACACCCTAGTCCAAACAACTTCTATCCCAGATCACTGTAACAGCCATCTACAAAGTCTTCCTGCCAATCAGGATGATCTTTACCACTACCCTGATCAGATGTGTCACTACCCTACATAAAACTATCCAGTGGGTCCCCTATGGTATCAGGAATTTATGGCTATATAATAATGACCGCTAATCT
>LNAC01000114.1:644822-740047 GCA_002007465.1 Ailurus styani
CATGCATCTGCTGCCTTAATTGATGCACATTAAATATGCATTTACATCTCTGACACTATTTGTGCAAAAATTTAAAAATCAGATAGGTCCTATTCAAGTTATTAAAAACATAGATATGTTTAAATCAGTATCTGTCTGACTTGATAATTATACAAATTTCAAATGATTTGATCTCATGAAATTTCTCTGCTCCTGGCAGTCAACAGAATTAACCAGAAAAACCACCTAACAGTGATGAGTCTTTTGGACAAAAGCAGCCAATTCATATATATCTAGATGACTTCACTAGGTTTTCATGTGTTCATAGGAGACTACAAAAGCATACCATTTAAGACTGTTGGTAAAATTAAATCAATTTTAGACACAGAAGTAAAATTATTATTTAAACATCTATAGGTAACTGTTGACTGACCTGATGGAATGTTAAAATAGTTTTTGTAATTTCCTTAAAATGCTGTTTAGTAAATAGTAATATACTAATCATTTGAACTATCAGTAATTCACTACAAAAAGCCTCAAATCAATATTTATTAAGAAGTAATGAGTACATGCATAGTATTAGCCACCATTCTAAGTTTTTTATATGTATTAAATCATTTAATCCTATAACCTTATAAGGCAAGAACTATTATTATTCCCATTTTATAGGTGAGAAAAACTGAGGCTCTGAGAAGTAATTTACCCAAGGTCACATATGTAGTGAGTGACAGAGCCAAGATTTTAATCCAAGCAGTTTGTCTCCAGAATCAATCATCTTAATTAGTGCATTAACCTATAACCTGTAACCTTAAACTCTGGAGAAGGCAAAGCAGTAGAGAGAGAGTAAACAAATTCTTCACTCAAAGAGCAAGAAGAGGATAGATTTTTTTGTGCAATGTCTAATGAATCCAATTTTTACTAGATATTGATCACCACAAAAGAATATCGGACATTAACATTCTGACTTAGTTCAATTTCATTTTGTATTTAAAACAACTGCATGCACTTTGGTCTTCAAATAAAAGGGTTAGGAAAGACCATCTTGCTTTGCTATTTATAAAGCTACTAGAACATCAATCTCCAATTCCACCCTCAACCTCTAAAACACACATGCCCACACACATTTCTGAGAGGCAAGCTCTATCGAGGTAGTTTGATGTTCCTGGAGAGAAAAGGCAGCCAGCAGGAACAATATCCCTACTGTCTAATGTACTGTCCATTTCAGTTTTCCTCATAAAGATAATATGCAAGTGATATAATCTTCAGTAACTGACTGATGTTGTGCTTTTGTGAGGCCTGGGAAACAAAAAGACCCAGGTGAGAAACCAGTTCCTCCACTTACTGAGTTACCTCAAGCTATTTCTGTTAAGGCTTAGTTTTAGGTCCCTCATCTAAAAGATGACAGTGATGATATCCACCTCATAAAGTTATTGTATGTAGGCCCGCCCCGGACAAGAATACAAATAGAGCCCCACATACCATATGTCTAAATATTTAAAAGTTATAAATGAAGCCAACAAACTGTTAAATAAAATATGTTCTATCCTCCTACCTTGACAAATATTCATAATGACAAAAATCAAAAACGGTATGTAAAGCTATGATTTTTATGGGACCAAAAGTTGGCAAATACTAAAGACCAGGACTTCTGTTGATGGGCCAACAGTTTTAGAATCAGAAATAAAATAAAAATTTATATAACGCCAATTAGGAACCATTTGTCCTATAATACCTATTTTTTACCTTTACTTTAGCAAAATGATTACACTGTTTAAAAAATCAAGATTTTTACATCATCTCTTTTGTTGAACATAATGATCTATCGACTCTAAGTTCACATCAAGCTCACACATCATTAAGTTCAAAATACGTACAAAATTAATCAGTATGATTTAAAGTAAACAAAAAAATCTAAATATTTTCATGTTTCAAAAAAGTTACTTCCAACATTTGTTTATCAGTTAAAATATTAGCAAGTACCAAACTTATTAGTCAAGACTATTTAACAGAGATGAACATTGTTTTGAAAATATAATGAAACCTTAAATATTTTAGTAAACTTATTTATAAATTCTAGTGTTCAGTCCACCTCATTGCTAACAAAAAGAATTAATATATTTCATATGTTACTATACACACTTAAAACTAATATAGATTGTTGGGGTGCCTGGGTGGCTCAGTCGTCAAGCGTCTGCCTTGGGCTCCCTGCTCAGCAGTGAGCCTGCTTCTCCCTCTCCCACTCCCCCTGCTTTTGTTCCCTCTCTCACTATATCTCGCTCTGTCAAATAAATAAATAAAAATCTTTTTTAAAAAAAAGAAAAAGAAAAAACTAATATAGATTGTTGCACAGCAAAATGTTTTCTGTGCAAGTTCTACAGAATCTGCACTAATTGATGACTATTCCTGGAACCAAAGATCAGAACATGAAAAGAGGGGGAAAATGAAGTTCAGTACTTCTGGGAAATAATGCTTGTTATTCAAGAATCTTTGTACTAATGCTATTCGAGGAAGAATTTCATTAATTAATTAACTGGTCTTTTCTCTTACCTACATCTTTCCACTACTCAAATCCTCCCCATATTCCAAACCAGTGTTCATCTCTGATCTCAACAGCAGCACAGTCAACAGATTTGTAAACACCAGTCTTCATTTCAGAGACAGGGCAAGAGATGTGAAAAAGCACTGCTCTGGGGTCATGAGAAAGATGTCTAAGGCGAAGGGCCATATTGTAGCCACGCTGAGTGCCTGTCCTTGAGGAACTCAATGTCCACTCTAATGTTGAATGTTACAAAGAATCTAACAAATGTATGATCTGCTGTTTTAGTTTTGTACTTGTAATATCAGGGCTCTCTAAAACACAGAACGCAAGGCTGGGGCCCCTCTTGCCCAGGTCTAAGGGATGTCCGGGTCATACAGATTAAATATTCAGGAAGTAGAGAATATCGGATATGTGCTAAGTGTACACTAAGTGACTGTCATTGTGATATTGAGTTTTGCCAAGTTTAAAGTATTTACTTCCACTGGAAACTGTGTATGTGCAATATTTTGTGATGGGATTTAATCAGACTATATTTTAAAAACCCATTGTAGAATTAGGAAAAGCTTCTATCTCTGTAATAATAATGACTAGTTTTGAGATTTCCATTCAGTCATTCAACTAAAATTTACTAGGTACCTATTCTATGCAAGGACACTGTGCTAGAGTGCTGGTAATACAAAGTTGTGGCCCCTGATCTAAAAAGGTTCACAGTTTAGAGCAGTAGTTTTCAATCAGAGGCAGTCAGGATCTCCAGGGCACACGTGGTAATGTCTACTGACTTTTTTGATTGTTGCCGTGTTGGTGGGGGGAGGGGGTGTTGAGAGACGCTACTGGCATCTAGCGAATAGAGACGGAGGCTACTGCTACATACCCTATAGGACACAGGGCAGCTTCTACAACAAAGAATCACCCGGCCTAACATAGTGCTAAGGATGAGAAACACTAGTCTAGTGAGAGAAATAAACTATGTAGTAATACCTAGTAGATGTATATACAATGTGCATCTAAAACAAAGTAAAGGGAGCTCCGGGGATATCACTAGAGAGCTACTCAGTCGTAGAGTCATTAGGTCTTCTTAGCCTGTGCTCTGAAGCATGAAGATGTTCAGAATATCATTCAGTCCATTTAAATAATAGCATCAATATGAGTGGTAGACATAATGACCTTCCAAAGACATCCATGTCCTAAACACAATCTGTGAATATATTTAATATGGCGTAAGGGAAGTAAGATTATAGACAGGATTAAGGTTGCCAATCAGCTGACCTTAAGATAAGATTATCCTAGGTTATCCTGGCCTCTAGAAAGCAGAAAGCAAGAAAAAATGTTCTCCTCAATAGCTTCCAGAAAGAAACACAGGCTCAACAACACCTTGATTTTCACCTAGCGAGACCAATTTCAGACTTCGGACCTCCAGAGTGTAAGATAATAAATTTACATTCTGTTAAAGGCATTAAGTTTATGGTAATTTGTTAGCAGCCAAAAAATCGTAATACAGTAGGGTATCTAAAACATCAATAGAATGTGAAAGGATGGAACACCAGTTAGCAATACTATCATGTAGGATGTTATTCATTCACTTATTCATTAAATTGGAATTTGCAGTCCATCCTCCTGGTTGGCCTCCTGGCCAACATGGGTAATTTCAAAACTCTATTGACTGGTAATATTTGATAGCGCTGTGGCTAACCATATATCCCTAATTTATGTAAGTCCATGAAAAAGAAAATGAGCTCCTGTGTTTTTTCCATCTCCATGAACTAAGGGATCTGTGTCAGAGTTCTCATCATGCTGTTATTCATCTGTATCATCTTGAATGAGTCCCATTACTTATCCAGCACAGGTTTTCTCATCTATAAATTAGGAGGCTGGACTGGATGGTGAGTTTCTCAAAGAAAAGACCCACATCCTGACCATCTCAGTGTCAATCGTAAAAGTCAGCACAAAGAAAGTATGTAGTATCTATTGAATAAATGAACCATCTCATGGCTTCAAAATCATCATGTTATCTCTTCCCAACAATATCTCAGTGGAGATAATGATATTTCTGAGAGACAGTTAGTCTTAGAAATTTTTATTCCACGCTTTGCCACCATTCACCCATAAATTCCTATGGGTTCAGTGCCCCTCACTTGAGCTCAACAAAGTCACAAGATTTTAGAAAGGGAAATGGAATTCCGCAACCCATTTTAATGACACAGGAAATTGTAGCATTTTGCCTAGACATAAAAGGTAAATGCTTTATGGGGTAGACTCAATCCCTGTCATGTTGTTTTAATATATCATTTATGTCTCAGTGAAGAAAATTCAGTGGGAAAACAAAACAAAACAGAAACACTCAATTGTGAAACAATCCATTGCAAATATTAACTCCTATCCTGTCTTTTTTCTATCTTTTCTTTTGTCCGTCCTCTATTGAAATCCTAACTTACAATGGTCCAATAAAACCATCTCATGAAACTTTTTTGCTATTGAAACTCCAACTGAGCTTCTCTTTGAGTACTCTGTTAGTATTCAAATTTTGAGTACTACACATTTTGGACTTTAATTATATTGTTTTGCAAAGTGCTCCAAATGCCCTTGATAAAAAAATTTTAAGTTCCTGATGCAGTTCTCCTGTCTTACATTTTTAACAAATGTCCTAGAAAACTTTTCATAGCCTTATGTATGTGGAAAAATACCTTGTGGTTTAAAGTGAATATTAGTTAAACTGAGCACAGAAGTCTCTCAATATTTTTATCAAATAAGCTTGGAAATTTGATTCCAATTCAGGTGAAACAATAACAAATATTGACAATATAGAGAAAAATAAAGTGTCTCTAAACCCATTAGTCACATTAAAGCAACCAAAGCAAGAATCAGTGCAAACAAGACAGAAAAGAAAGAAAAAGAGAAAGGAAGGAAGGAAGAAAGGAAGGAAGAAAGGAAGGAAGGAAGGGAGGGAGGGAGGGAGGGAGGGAGAAAGGAGACGGGAGGGGAGGAAGAAGGGCAAAATTTCTACTCCATGAAAAAAGAAAAAGCCTGCTAAAAGGCATTCCCAGTGGCTGAATATGTCAGATTTGATATCACTGTACTGGTACCACTGCCTTGGTCTACACAAATGTCATAGATGTAGGAGCTGATGGCTAACCCTTTAAACAATATAGAAAGGTCATTCAGAAGCACATCCCTGAAATTTAAATATAAACATAATCTAACACGCATACTAAATAGATGTTCTTAAAACATTTTTACAACCTACGTTCTCCATCTCTAACTGGTCTCCCTAATGTTCTCCCTAACATGTGTCCAGATGAGCATGGTATTATTCAGAGGAATTTCAACTTGAATCCAGCATGAATGCTAACTCTTTATATTGTTAATCCAAATAGAATCTGACTGCAGACTCATCAGGACTTCTGTTCTCTGGGTTATGCTAATTTAGTTTTTCAGAAGTAAAGAAAATGATCTCAAATGAGTTCATCTCATTTTGGGGTGCTAAGTAGGAAATCAAATATATCAAATTTTCTTACAATTTTTATTTCTTCAAGAGATGACACTTAAACTTTGAGGAATTTTCAAATCCAATTAATATATTTTAATCGACAGTTTCCAAACATTGCCCTGAATCTTTAATTCTTATCTAAAATAAGGAATTAAGCATAATATTAAAGTATGCTTATTAATTTAAGAAATGAAACATAATGTTGCAATGCAACCAAACTCCATAAAAATAAGTGAGCCATTAAGTACTCACTTATTAATGCTTGAGTGTTTGGAAATAATTATTATTTCCTTATATTCTTACCTGCTTTTAAACACATTGTTAATATGCTTGCAACTAACTGTCATCTAAACATATTACAGAAGAATAATCTATTGAAATACTACTTGCTATCTTTGAATCTTTACTGTAATTACAGTAACTCAGGACAATTTTCCCCTTACCCTCCATCTTGGAAGAAAAGTCAAGCTTCATCTCCTATATTTTTTTAAGTTTTCCTGGTCCCAAGGGAACTGTCTCACAAAGCACACACACCAGAGACCGAAACTTTCTGAGAATGAGGGATCCAAAATTTTGAGGTCAGAGGCAGTTGCCCAAATATAGGGAGTAGGAATGTCATTTTCTTTTCATTTCAAGGGTCAGAGAGCAAATTCACACCTAGTACAATATGATATTCATTTCTACATCAATTCACATTTACAACCAACACTCTATTTCTGGGAAATAGCCTACTATTTTCTCTAAGATAGATAATTATGTGATTCTGGCTATATAGACCAAAATTCACTATACTCAAGGTTCCTCTGCTCTTGGTCCTGATGCAATTAATGGCTCAAGTTATGTATTCTAAAATAAGTTTATTAACTTCAGTATTACTGAGCAATAGGAAATTATTTTCTGAGAAATTATTTTATCCTTTTTAGTTAACTTTGAAACAGGATATTCCGAAGTGGTCTTCTTCTCATGACCTCCATCCACTATATAAATGCCCTGATTTTCTGGCTAGGATGAATATTCAAAAACAAAGAACAGAAATAAAACACATTCAGGCTTTTAGAAATCTCTTACATGGGTAGGACTACTTATAAGGATAGTTCTTCCAATGGGTGTGGCTCCTAGCTTAAGACAACATTCCACAAAGCAAAATGGTAAATGAGAATCCATAGAAAAAAAGGGAAATATTTACTTGAAAAACCACAAATTAGTATCAACTATATACCTTCTGGGTAAAGCATGTTATTTAGGAATAACTGAGAACAAACCTAGGGCGCTGAGAAACGCCCTTTCACAAGTACCTACGTATCCAATGCTCCATGTTCTATCCTAATTTTTTCCCTAACTTTTCTTTATCTTCAAATAATGACCAATAATTTCCCTTGTTTGCCAGTGTTGAAACTGGACTGATTTAACAAGGCTAAATTTAGTTTTTGATTTAACTGGACTTATCAAACAAGTTTGATTAACAAACTGAATCAATTTTTACGAACTATATCTTTATTTTCTTATTTCAAGAGCTAAATCCAAACTTACTTTCTATTTCTTAATTATCTGAACTGCATTAGTAAACTATGGCCTTTGCTAAATGTAAATAGACTCAAATACACAGTTAAAGAATTTTGTTAAACACAGGCGGTTAATTTTTTAGATTTGAGGCCATGTCTGGTTAAAAGCTAAGGACCATATCAGCAAAATCAAAGTAATATGGCATTACTTTTCTTTTCAAATGGATCTGATCTATAAATATATATGACTTTCCTTACCTCTCAAACTTTTTTAGACAAAATCTATACCACAAATTCTCTCCAAAATAATGGACAGCACATGATGTTTTATCATACTCCCTCAGGCTACAATGTGTGTATTTTACAGTTATATGAAGTTCTTAGTTTGGGTAAAACATATAAATTGAGCACAGTATCTGAACTCTAACTTTATCAATTCACCACAAGTTATGTATTTTCAAATAGTCTTTTTTTAATGTGGGAATTTTAAAGTTAAGAATGCCAAAACACAAAAGCTAAATATTCATTCAAACCATACTTTTTCCATGTTTCCACTCCACCCCAAACGGCATTCACGGAGGACCCATATTGAGAATTGCACAGTGCTAAGTGCTCAGAGGTTTTCAAGAATTCCAGGAAAACATGTCCCTAACCTCACTGGTATACAGTTTTAAACTGCCACCTTATGTATTAATTTAGTGCGTTAAATTTGCACAAGAGGAATCTACAATTTAAAAGCTCCTCATTGACATATACAAAATCATAAGCAATACTGAATAAACAAAGGGGATTTCACACATTTAATTAAATTGATGGCAAAAAGCTTTATATATTATGAGGTTGTCATTAGTTTTTTTAACTCCACTATTCTTTAACACCACTTTATCCTTTCCAATAAGTGAAGTCTATAAAGAAATCTGAAAGATCTATTTGTGGCTAAATATTGCCCAGAGATATTCTATTCCATAAAAAATCTATCATATTTATGCTCTGTATCCAAGACTGCTTACTTGAATCTTCTCTGTATTGAGAAGTGAATAGCACTTGTTATCTCTTAGTGTATATCTCTTAGATGTTTAAATAGTAGCTCATCTGTCTCCAGTCATGTTAGCCTTTATCTGCTCTCCTCTTCAGTCATAGCTGTCATCAGCAGAAAGGAGAGGATGGCAGACAAAAGGGGAATCAGACTTCCAACTACTTTTATCCTCTGAATAGAAAAGTATTAGTAAGTAAAAACAGCCCTTGAATGAAGTATATAGGCAGGAAATTGGTCAACGTCATTATTCTGTAGGGGGCTTTCTCCCTGCCTTCTGAAAGAGGATGAGAGACAACCTTTACTATGTCATATAACATCACAAAGAAGAGAGAAAAATAAAAATTTTGCATATTCCCATTCATTCCTAGAAACAAATAATTTCCAATATACCCTAATTCAATAGCCAAATTTTTCTAACACTAAAAAGATAAGAAGTAGAAAACAAAACAAAAAAAACCCTACCATTTAATCAATTCAGTATTTTGAAATACCAAAATGTCAAAATAACTCGTCTTTATTTATAGAACCTAAAGTAAATAAAATTGTGAAAACACAGTATTTCTTTTACCTTTTAAATCATGTATGTCATATAAAAGCATTTGGATTGATCTTTATTAAATAATTTAATAAAAAAATAGATTCTGAGAACTCTCCTATAATCTCTCTGTGAAGTTTAAGACCCTAAATCACATTGATCATAAAGAGAAGTGATAAAAATGGAAAATTTTTTTTCCAGAATCCATCTTATAATACTGTTATAGCATTCATTTTGTCATATTAATTAATACAGAGGCTACAAAGGTTCCCAAACTGGACTTCTATTTATGATATTCCATAGAGCTATATTAAGAAGAGCCAAGCCGGTGATACCTCTCCCCTATTTATTACCAATCTGAGTGTTTTTATACTCTAAGATATAATCCAATAAATACCCTCTAAATACAAAACCATTTGTCAGGCTCAAATGACATAAGAGCAGTGGGGGTAAATCCAAGAGTTATTAATGGGGAAAAAACAAATCAGAAAGCTAGCTTCGCCCGTAAGAGAAATAAACTGAAAGGAGTCAAACCCATGCTATCAGCAGGCAACAAGTGAGGACAAGGGGCAGCTTGGTGTCTGCTTTTCCCTCCCATTCATATCCTAAATTTCAGCCTGCCTATTGACACACGCTTCTCATTTATTTAACTTCAGAAAAACACTTACTGGTTTTATTTATATGTACATGATACATAGTAACAAGTAATATGATATAACATACACATATGTATATAAATAAGTATAGTTGATCTTTGAAAAATGCAGGTGTTAGGGGCACTGACTGCCTGTGCAGTCAAAAATTAATGTATAACTTTTGACTCCCCCAAAATTTAACTACTAACAGTCTACTGTTGGCCAGAAATCTTACTGATAACATAAACAGCCAATTAACACATTTTCTATGTTACATGTATTATATACTGTAGTACAATAAAATTAGCTAGAAAAAAGAAAATTAAGAAAATCGTAAGAAAAAATACATTTACAGTATTACGCCATAAAGAATTTGTGTATGAGTGGACCCACATGATTCAAACAAGTGTTGTTCAAGGATCAACAGCAGGTATGACTTGGGGTGTATGCTCCGTATCTGAATACTTCAAATAGCTCTGGTGATGTACCTTCTTGTAAGTATAGGTGGAAGTTAAAATTTGAAGATGAAAATGTCTAAAACTCAATTTTTTAACCTCTTTATATCCGTGAAGTAGTTGGAACATGTCCAAGTTCCCAGGCAGCATGGGACTGCTAAAAACAGCAGGGTCTAGCATCCTGTGGCAGGAGTGTTTTAAGTGGACAAGTTCTGATGAGTGATCCTATGTTTGTCCTAAATGCGATGTCTCTAAAGCCAATTCTCCTGCCCTCCGAGTGTTTATGAACCATTTAACACTTCTTTAATAAATTCCATTTTAGCATACATCAGCCAGAGTAAACTTCTATCTTATACCTAACAACATTAATACAGAAACTGTTTGCAGATATAGTTGCAATGACACTCAGATATTATCTGGGGTGGCAAGGACAATATGTGGTTGGTAGAGGGGAATCTAAGATGGTTATCTAGCCAAACTGGGAGAGAAGACAGTGGAAAAAATAGCTAGTACTAAGAGATGAGACTATAATCGATAGCAGGAAGTGGTAAAAAAAATTTTTTTTAATTAACATATAATGTATTATTTGTTTCAGGGGTACAGGTCTGTGATTCATCAGTCTTACACAGTTCACAGCACTCACCATAGCACATACCCTCCCCAACGTCCATCACCCAGCCACCCAATCCCTCCCACCTCCCCACCTTCAGCAACCCTCAATTTGTTTCCTGAGACCAAGAATCTCTTAAGGTTTGTCTCCCTCTGTGGTTTCATCTCATTTCATTTTTCCCTCCCTTCACCTGTGATCCTCTTTCTTATTTCTCAAATTCCTCAAATCAGTGAGATCATATGATAATTGTCCCTCTCTGATTGATTTATTTCACTTAGCATAATACCTTTTAGTTCCATCCACATCATTGCAAATGGTAAGATTTTAGGTTTTGATGGCTGCATAATATTCCATTTTATATATATGGAGTGGTAAAATTTTTATTAAATTACTATCTGTGCAAATTTTGGCAGGAACAAGACCCACTGCCATAAAAAAACATATATATACACATATGTACGTGTGTGTGTATATATCTACTGAACAGCATAACATGTAAGGTGAAAATCTTGGAAGTTTTAAATTGGCAGTTTAAGACATAGACTAAAACTAGGGACTCTCTGTGTGTTAAAAGAATCACCTGTTATAGTTGAAAGCTGAAATAGAGGGAAATCAAACATAAAATTTGGTCAAATAGATTGCTGAATTAAAAGGTCATTTCAAATGTAAAGCCTTAACCAATCTCATATGAAGTTAAGGGCAATGATCAAGAAAAACTGGAAGGTTACACACTAAAGCGGGATATATTGGAGAGTTCAGAAGAATGAAAGTGACCTTACATGTCCAATCTCACTATGCCTACTTTGCCAGATAAACCAGCTCCTTTTTCCCTGTCTACAGAGGCTCTTCTGCCTTACTTGAAGACCCTATATTAACTTTAGTCTGGGAGAGTTGTTTCGCAAGGGAATGTCAACTCTGTTCATTCCTACCTCCACTATTCCTAATGCCTCAAAATCTTTAACTAGAATCAAATCCAAGTATACACAGTGGCCAAATACCAAACAAGACCCAGAAGAATAAAGGCTTGAACAGCAAAATGACTGCAAGGTTTTGCTAAATTATATCAACAATATAATGAATTTGCTGGGGACTAAAAAGAAAATAACAATTTTAGACTGGGCTGAAATTATCATTAAATATGAATACCAATGCATAATACTTATATGTATATAAATATAGAGAGAGTGAAATATATGACTGAATATAAGACTGTGATTTCAGTGTGCTAGCTGAAGTAGCCAAGAGTAGTTGTAATTGTTTGCTTGTTTCATTGACTAAAATATCAACTCAATGGTGGCCCACACGAAATGAAAATGAAATGGCAGATATTTCTTTATATAATACAAAGAAAGCAACCCAAACTTAGAGATAATAGAAATTTTGGAGTTTACTTCTCATATGTTGTCCTCTTATGCATACCCCTAACCAAGTTCCCTAACAACCCATTAGGGTTTGAGAAAGCCATTAATTAAGGGACTGCTAATATCTCTATATTGACTCTAATGGATGTACTCTGGTTGCCAGTAAAAAAAGATGCAGTAAATATGGGTTCCATGACTTCATAGTATACCAGGATCCCAGCTTGGCGGAGATCAATTTAGTAGTACTTAACTGCCTAAAGCAAAATGGACATGATTGCTATCCGTCATTCATCAGACAGCAAGGACAGCGTGGTGATCAAAATAGAAACTCCAGGATCTGAACCAGTAGGTAATGGATTATGGAGCAACAAAGTCTATAAAAAATGGGCAATCCACTAATGATGTGCACAACCAAATAAACTTTACTGCTGGAGGACAGACAGGTGACTTTAGCGACCACACACAAAGTCATACATAATCTCTATCCAAATTCCCATACTGGAGTCAGTTCATAAACCTAGATACCCTTAAATAAAGAAGAAGCCAGGAACTCTTAAGGAAGTACCACTTCACATTCTCCGAGAAGAGCTATAGCAGTTTACAAAGATAATTATAATTATAAAAGGTAAATATCTAAATATTGGGGGATTTTTAAGCATTAGCTATGAGCCAACAATAATTCCTGGAGATATAAAACACAAGTCCACAAATCAGAGGGAAGCTCATGGTAAGGTTAGTTAGAAAAAAGTCCCATTTCAAAATGAGAATAGGCATGGTGGGATCCTAAACCCCTATTATGGTTATTTCTTCAGATCCTAAGTGTCTAGTTGTAATATGTAACAACTAGAAGAATCCCCACAGTGGACCCATGACACATACATAAAGTAATACGGATCATATGGACAAAAAGGTATGACTTTAAGAATTTAGTAGAAATCCTTGGAGCACCTTCTGTCTACCAAAGTGGTATGTATGTATGTATATATAAATAAATAAATAACTCCATCCTATAAGAATAACAAAGAAGAGTGGCATCATCAAAGACAAATGATAGAAATTAGGTCATTCTTATCACATCCCCATTTAATTCTCCAGTTTGACAAGTGCAGAATAGAGAAGGCTTGGGGGAACAGTAGCACATCATATGAAATATAATCAGATTAGGATTCTAATAAACTGTTCCAGGTATGGTTCCACCAATTGTTCTAGATTTGACTCCTTTTGATATGGTAAAGGCCTCCTTTCCTCATCAAATAGCGAACAAAACCAGAGGAAATTTTGCTCTCTTGATAAGATAGTAGTATACCTAACCAACTTGACTCAGAATTACATCTACCTTCTCCCCCTCTGTCACAATTTAAGTTATAGATGCGACCTGTAGATATTCTCATGATCCTATCAGCGATCAGTTATCACTACACACATAACATCAAGCTACAGAACCTTAAGAATGCTGGGTAACACTTTCTTTAATTGCCTTGGGAAGATCTATGAGACTTAGATGGTAGTAAATCACATGATCTGTGGATTCATGAGGCATTCACTTGGATCAGTCCATTGAGAGAAAATCATTTCAGTGTGGTTTGATGGCTTTTCTGCCCAAAGCAGACTGCTGGATCACTAATCCCCATTTAGACCAGCTCTTAAAGAAAAACAGAGAAGGAAAATCCTCAAAATGAACATAATTTTAAGCAATACCTGTCTCCTTTGCCTGGAGGGAGAATTTGCCTCTGGTTAGGATCTGCATCATTTCATGGGCAGTGGCTAATCACTGTCAAATGAATGGAAACTTGAAATTAATAACATTGGAGGATAAAAAGGAAGATTGAGAAATACATGAACATTTCGGAACCAGTCCAAGTCATAAGATATTTTTATACATGCAAATATTCACAAAAAGCCTCAAAAAAGAAGTTAGTAATAATCCCATGAAAAGGATAAACTGTCAGTCAGCCTTCTTCCTTAGCTACTCTAGTCACTTTCTCAATGAGATTACAAATAAAGCAGCCAAAGTTCTGTAACTATGCATAGGCCCAACAACATGGATATCTCCCCCACACAAAAGAAATAGTTAATACCCCCAAATCACAATGTTTTTACAATCAACTTGCAATACTGAAATGTATTAATACTTTTCTACTGCTTCTGTAATAAACAAATACAAACTTCATGTCTTAAAACACAAATTTATTATTTTACTATTCTGAACATAAGTCCAAAAGGATCTTAGAGGGCTAAAGTCAAGAAATTAGCAGTGCTGTGTTCACTCTGGAGACTCTAGGGGAGAACCTGTTGCCTAGCTTTTCAGACCTCATTCCTTATCTCAAGGCTCCACATCCTCTTAACTCTTCTTCACATCTCTATCTCTGATGGACTCTCCTTACTCTGTTTCATAGGGATCCTTGTGGATACATTGGTCCTCACTGGATCCTTGTGGATACATTGGTCCTCACAATTCAGGATGACCTCCCCAACTCAAAATCCTTAATTTAATCACATCTCCAAAGTCTTTTATGCCATGTAAATTAATATATTCACCAGTGTCCAGCGATTAGGATGTGGACATCTTTGGAGAGGGAGAGCATCATTTAGCTTACCACAACAAACAGTAAAAAACAGAGTCGCATGCAGAATATAAACAAAACCTCTACAAATGAATATGCCATATTTCTGGGCCACATTATCCAATTAATTTCAAATTAATTTATAAGTTCAATAAATCTCGTTAAAAAAAATTCAAAAAAGTACAACACCAAAAACAAAACAAAAAGAAGTCTGAGTATAAAATTGCCTGATAGAAAAAATGGACAATAGCCAAGTGACCTTTGAAAAAGCACAATGAGTGATACTTGCCCTAATAATCATTAAAGCAGTACAATACAGATCCCAAAGTAGACGAAAAGATAAATAAAACCAAATGGAGTCCAGAAATAAACTCATGTTGACATGAATACTAAATATGTAGTAGAGATGACACTTAAAATTACCAGAGTAACATGAGCCATATGAGTATACTTTGACTAGCCAATACCTTTTTGAATAAAAAAAATTATATTCCTAGCTTATATGCAAAGGTAAATTCAAGATGATTTAAGAAGAAAAATACTTTTTTAACTTTAAAGTATTAGATTATAATAAAAATATCTATTACGGAGCACTAGTCATTGTGATAAGTACTTTATTTTGAAGATCTCAGTTAATTCATACAATAATCCTCTGAGAAAGATTTTGATCTACATTTTAAAATGAGGACACTGACATACATAGAGGTGTCTAGCTCAATGTCACACAACTAGAAAAAGAGAATAGCTAGGATTTGATTCCAGGCATCATGACACTAAATTCCAACCTCTCAACCTCTCAGCCAACATTCAGAAGAAGAATGCATTCTTAGGGAATAAACAAATTCCAAAGCCATTATAGGAAATAATGCTAATATTGATTAAATACATGTTCATAATTTTTGTACTTCGAATGACACCATAAACAAAGTAAAATTAAAAAGCAACACAACAGGCAAAAGGGTTTGCTAACTGATAAAGGCTTAAAACATAGAATATATATAAAGTTCTAATAATCATTAAGAAAAGAAAGAGAAAGAAGGAGAAAAAATAAGTAAAGAATCTGAACAGGCCATTTAGAAAGGAAGAATCACAAATAATGCATATGAAAACTAGTACACCTTACTGCTGTAACATCAGATAATCAGAGAAATGCAAACTAAAACAGCACTGATTTTTTTAACTTCCTCTGGATTGGAAAAAGTTTAAAATGGTTAATATTCAGTATCATACAGGTATAGAAAAACATACAAACTCTTGATGGGAATGTAATTTGGTACTGACTTTTAGAGTGTAAGTTGGAGGTTTCTATTAAAATATATGCAAAGAAGACAAACCATAAGAGACTCTTAATCCCACGAAACAAACTGAGGGTTACTGGGGGGTGGGAGGGTAGGGATAGGGTGATGGGTTATGGATGTTGGGGAGGGTTTGTGCTATGGTGAGTGCTGTGAAAAGTGTAAGCCTGATGATTCACAGACCTGTACCCCTGGGGCAAATAATAACAATAATAATAATAATAACAAAAGATACTTTGGAGATGTAAAAAAAATTTTTTTAAATAAAATATATACAAAGAGTGTACACACATATACTCTGACTTAAAAGAGTATGTGTATATATATATATATATATATATACACACACACACACCCTTGATTAACTAAAGTCTTTTAGCTTAGTTATCCATTTTACAGAAATATTACTAAATTCACCAAGTATACACAAAGATATTCGCTGCAACATTATAGTTAGAAACAACCTAGTATTGGAAAGAAATAAATGACCATGAAATACCAGTACTATGGAATCCTCTACAAAAGTTAAAAATGAAATAATCCATAGGTAATGATATAAAAATGTATCTAAGATTCATATTATTGTTACAAAGGAAGTTGCAAAATCATACATTATGAGCCTATACATTAAATACATTATGAGCCTCTTTAAAAAAAAAACACATTGTATGATGGCCATGTGGTACAAAGAACACATACATAAATGTTCTAGAAAAGGGCTAAAAAGAATATATAGCAAACTTAAAAATGGTTATCTCTGAGAAGGAGGAGTTAGACTGGAAAAAGACGGTGACTGAAGGGGAATTCTTTACATCTTCTAATGTTAACATCAATAACAAAAATGCATTCAGGTATTGTATAAATTTTATTTATTTCACAGCGGGAGAGAGATCACAAGGAGGCAGAGAGGCAGGCAGAGAGAGAGGGGGAAGCAGGCTCCCCGCTGAGCAGGGAGCCCGATGCGGGCCTCGATCCCAGGATCCTGAGATCATGACCTGAGCCGAAAGCAGAGGCTTTAACCCACTGAGCCACCCAGGCGCCCAGAACACATACATAAATGTTCTAGAAAAGGGCTAAAAAGAATATATAGCAAACTTAAAAATGGTTTTCTCTGAGGAGGAGGAGTTAAATTGGAAAAAGATGGTGACTGAAGGGGAACTCTTTACATCTTCTAATGTTAACATCAATAACAAAAATGCATTCAGGTATTGTATAAATTTTTTAAAATGAACATTAAGTGAGTCCTGTGATTGAGAAGGAGTTTTAATGGGTGCACCAGTTGCCCCAACAAAACCCAGGGCACTGGCAGTCTCTTATTTTTGTTGTTTTGATTTGTTTTCAGCATTATTGAGATATAATTGACATATTGTATAAGTTAAAGGTTGACTTGATACATTTATATAATGCAAAATGATTACCACCATAATGTTAGCACCTGCATAACATAATTACCATTTCTTTTTTTGTGGTGAGAATATTTAAGATCTACTCTCATCTACTTTCAAGTATATAACACATTACTGTTAACTATAAGCATTATGCTATGCATTAGATCCTCAGAACTTATCTTATAGCTCTAAGTTCATACTCTTTGATGAATATTTTCCCTTTACCCCAGTCGCCCAGCTCCTGGTAACCACCAATCTAGTCTCTGTTTTTTAGATTCCATACACAAGTGATATCATACAGTGTTTATCTTTCTCTTTCTGACTCATTTCAATTGGCATAATGCCTCCAGGCCCATCCATGCTGTTGCCAACAGTAGGATGTCCTTTCTCATGGCTGAAAAATATAATACACACACTATATATAGAGATATAGATAGGTACATATAGATGTATGATCTATATACATCTAGATACCTATAGATATATATGTATCTGTATGTATATGTGTGTGTGTGTGTGTGTATATATATATATATCTTCCTTATCCATTCATCAATTGACAGATTGTTTTTATTTTTTATTTTTTATTTTTTTTTAAAGATTTTATTTATTTATTTGACACAGAGAGAGAGAGTACAAGTAGGCAGAGAGATAGGGAGAGGAGGAAGCAGGCTCCCCGCCAAGCAGAGAGCCCGATGCGGGCCTCGATCCCAGGACCCTGAGATCATGACCTGAGCCGAAAGCAGAGGCTTTAACCCACTGAGCCACCCAGGCGCCCTTGACAGATTGTTTTTATATCTTAGCTTTTGTGAATAATGCTGCAATGAACATGTAAATGCAAGGTGCAGATATCACTTCAAGATTCTGTTTTCATTTCCTCTGGACATACCAAAAAACAGGATTGCTGGGTCATATGCTAGTTCTATTTATTATTATTATTATTATTATTATTATTATTATTATTATTATTACTGAAGTATAGTTGACATACAAGTATTTCTAACTTAAGGAAACTCTACACTGTTTTCCATAGTGGCTGCACCAATTTATATTCCCACCAATAATGGGTTCTCTTTTCTACATACCCTCACCAACACTTTTTATTTCCTCTCTTTTTGATAGTAGCCATTCTAACAAGTGTGAGATGATATCTCATTGTGGTTACAATTTGCATTTCCCTGATCATTACTGATGTTGAGCATCTTTTCATGTAGCTGTTGGCTATCTGTATGTCTTCTTTGGGAAAAAATGTCTATTCAGATCATCTGCCCATTTATTAATCAGATTGTTGGGGTTTTGCTATTGAGTTGTATGAGTTCTTTATATATTTTGGATATTAACTACTTATCTGATACAGGATTTGCAAATATTTCCTCCCATTCGACAGGTTGCCTTTTCATTTTGTTATTTCCTCTACCTTGCAAAAGCTTCCTGTTTGATGTAGTCCTATTTTTTTTTTCTTTTGGTGTCAGACAAAAAAAGATTTCCAAGACTGATGTCATGGAGCTTACCCCTTAGTTTTTCTTCTGGGAGTTTTATGGTTTTAGGTCTTACATTCAAGTCTTCCAACCATATTGAACTGATTTTTCTGTGTGGTGTAAAATAATGGTGGCTTCATCCTTTTGCAAGTGGCTGTCCAGTTTCCCCAACACCATATATTGAACAGATTACCTTTTCCTATTGCATATTCTGGACCCCTTTTTTGTAAACTGATTTAACATATAAGCACATGCTTATTTCTAGCCTCCCTATTCTGCTCCATTGGTCTATATTTGTATTAATGCCAATCCCATACTGTTTTGGTTACTACAGCTTTGTATTATACTTCGAAATCAAAGTATGATGCCTCTAGATTTTTCTTTCTCAAGATTTCTTTGGCTATGTGGATTCTTCCATGGTTCCATGAAAATTTTAGAATTTTGTGTGTGTGTGTGTGTGTGTGTGTGTGTGTTAAAAATGCCATTGGAACTTTGACAGGGATTCCACTGAATCTGTAGGTTGCTTATGTATTATGGACAATTTAACAATATTAATTATTGCAATCTATTAGCATGGAATATTTTTCATGTATTTGTATCTTCTTTCTTTCATCAGTATTACAGTTTTTAGAGTACAGATTTTTTACTTCCTTTGCTAAATTTATTCCTAAGTATGTAATTTTCCAAATGCTATTGTAAATGGGATTTCCTTACTTTGTCGATAATTCATTGTCACACAGAAATGCAAAGTTTTTTTTGTATTCTGAGTTCTGCAACCTTATTATTATTACTAAAGTTTTTTGTTGCAATCTAGGATTTTTTTTAAGACATAACATCATGGGATTCATAAATCCCATAAAAAAGACAATTATACTTCTTTCCCTCTGATTTGGATATCTTTTGTTTCTTTTTCTTACCTAATTGCTCTGGCTAGGATTTTCAGTACTCTCTCAAATAAAAGCAGCAAGAGTGATCAGGAAACAAACTGAGGGCTGCTGGAGGAGAGGGGGATAGGAAGGATGGGGTGGCTGTGTGATGGACACTGGGGAGGGCATGTGCTATGATGAATGCTGTGAATTTTATAAGACTGATGAATCACAGACCTGTACCCCTGAAACAATACATTATATGTTAATTTAAAAAAAAAGCAGTAGCAGCAAGAGTGAGCATCCTTGTCCTGCTCTTGATCTTAGAGGAAAAGTTTTCAGTATTTCACCACTGACTATGGTATTAGCTGTGGGCATATCATATATGGCCTTTACTATGGTGGGGTGTGTTCGCTCTATACCAAGTTTGTTGAGAGTTTTTATCATGAAAGGACATAGAACCTTGTCAAATGCTTTTTCTGCATACATATGGTTTTCATCCTTCATTTACTAATGTGGTGTATCACATTGACTGATATCCAGATATTGAATCACCCTTGTATTCCTGGAATAAATCTCGTTTGATAATATGATTCTTTTAATGTATGACTGAAATTTGCTGATATTATGCTGATGATTTTAGCATCTACGTTCATTGCGGATATTGGCCTGTAATTTCCTTATGTCTTTGTCTGCTTTTGGTATTAGGATAATGCTGGCCTTGTAAAATGAATTTGGAAGCATGTCCTCCTCTTCTATTTCTCTGGAAGAGTTTCAGAAGTATTGGTATTAATTATTCTTTAAGTGTTTGGCAGAATTCACCCCTGAAATCATCTGTCCAGAACATGTGTTGGGAGGTTTTTAATTACTGATTCAGTCTCTTTACTAATAATCAGTCTGTTCAGACTTTCTATTTCTTTATGACTCGGTCTTGGTAGGTTGTTTCTAGAAATTTGTCCATTTCTTCCAGAATGTCCAATTTGTTGGTATATAACTGTCCATAGTAGTCTCTTAAGATCCTCTGTATTTCTGTAGTATCAGTTGTAACATCTTTCATTTCTGATTTCGAGTCCTCTCATTTTTCTTGGTAAGTCAAACTAAAGATCTGTTTTATTTCTTTCAAAAAATAAGTTGTTTCATTGATGTCTTCTATTATCTTTTAAGACTTTTTCTGCTTTGATCTTTGTTATATTCTTCCTTCTAGTAACTTTGGGCTTAATTTGTTTAGTTTTCCTAGTTCCTTGAAATATAAAATAAAGTTACTTGAATTTTTTCTTCCTTCTAAAGGTAGGCATTTATCACAATGAACTTCCCTCTTAGAATTGTTTTGCTGCATCACAAAAGCTTTGGTACATTGTCATTTCCATTTGTCCCAAGGTATTTAATTTTTCTTTTAATTTCTACTTTGACCCAGTGGTTATTCACTAATATGACTTTTAGTCTCCACATATTTATGAATTTTCCAGCTTTTTTTCTTGTAATTGATTTTTAGTTTCATACCATTGTGTTTGGAAAAGATGATTGACATTATTTCAATTTTCTTAAATTTACTAAGACTGTTTTGTGTTCTAACATATGATCTACCATGGAGAATATTCCATGTGTGCTTGAGAAGAATGTGTTCTGCTGCTGTGGGATAAAAAGCTCTATAAATATCTGTTAGGTCAATCTGGTCTAATGTGTAATTTATGTACAATGTTTCCTTGTTAATATTCTGCCTGGATGATCTATCCATTGTTGAAAGTAGGGTATAAAATTTCCCTAATATTGCATTACTTTCTATTTCTCCCTTGAGTTCTATTAAATTTGTTTTATATATTTAGATGCTATGTTGAATGCATTAATATTTACAAATGTTATATGACCTTGGCCCTTTTATTATTGTATACTTACCTTCATTGTCTTTTACTTAGAGTCGATTTTATCTGATGTAAGTATAAGTACTTCTGTTTTCTTTTGGCTTCCATTTGTATGGAAACTCTTTTCCATCCTTTGAGTCTTCGTGTGTCCTTAAACCCGAAATGAATCTCTCATAGGCAGCATACACTTGGGGCTTGATTTTTTTTTTTAATCTACTTGGTCATCTACGTCTTTTCATTAGAGAACAGTCCATTTCCATTTAAAATAATTATCGATAGGTATGGACTTATTACCATTTTCTTAATTGTTTTCTGGTTGTTTTATAAGTCCATTGTTCCTTTCTTCCTCTCTTGTTCTGAGATTTCATGATCTTCTGGAGTGGTATGCTTAGTTTTCTTTCTCTTTATCTTTTGTATATTTATTACAGGTTTTTGCTTTGTGGTTATCATGGGTCTTAAATAAAGATATTTTAACAGTCTATTTTAAGCTGATAACTTCCAACATACACAAAAGTTCTAAATTTATACAGTACCCTCCTCTCCCATTTATGTGCTTGATGTCATGATTTACTTTTTACACTGTGTATAAACTAACAAATTACTATAGTTATTTATTCTTACGATTTTTGTCTTTATAAGTAATAAGTTATGTATATATAAGTAAGCTACCCACCACCATTACAACATTAGAGTATTCTAACTATATATTTATCTTTACGAGTGAGTTTTATACTTGGATGTTTTCCTGTTATTAATTAGTATCTTACTATTTTAACATGAAGAATTCCCTTTAACATTTCTGTGAAGCCAGTGTAGTGGTAATAACTCCTTCAGATTTTGCTTATCTGGAAAACTATTTCTCTTTCCTTCAATTCTGGAAGGACGACATTGCCAGGCAGAGTATGGTTGGTTGGCAGGCTTTTTCCTTTCAGCATCTGAATATATCATGCCACTAACTTCTGACCTGCAAAGTTGCTGCTAAAAAAAAAAACCTGCCCACTGTCTTATCACGGGTTGCCTTATAAGAAACACTTTTTTTCTCCTGTTTCTTTTAAGACTCTCTTCTTGTCTTTAATGTTTGACAATTTAACTACAATATAACTCACTGTAGATCTCTTTGGATTGCTCTCGTTTGGCACTCTCTGGGCTTCTTGCATCTGGATGCCTGTTTCCTTCCTCAGATTCAAGAAATTTTCACATACTATTTTTTCAAATAAGCTTTTTCTCCCTTTCTCTTTCTCTCTCCTCCTTCTGGGATGCCTATAATGTGTATACTGGTTGGCTTGCCGGAGTCCCATGAATCATTTAAGCTATTCTCTTTTTCTTTTTGCTCCTCTGATTGAATTCCACTGCCCTGTCTTCAAGTTTCTTGATCCTTTCTTCTACTTCAGCCAATCTACTGTTCAACCTCTATACTGAATTTTTCAGTTAAGTTATTGTAATCTTCAGCTCCGTGATTTTTGTTTGGTACTTTTATATATTTTCTATTGCTTTGCTGAAATCCTCACACTGTTCATACATTGCTCTCCTGATCTTGGTGAGCACCTTTATGACCATTAATTTCATCTATCAGATAAATCACTTATCTCCATCTCATTAAGATGTGGATGTTTTTTATCATGTTCTTTTATTTGGAAAATATTCCTATTTCTTCATTTTCCATGACTCTGTGTGGTTTTCCATGCATTGGATAAAATAGCCACCTCTCAAGTCTTGAGAGGTCTTGTGTAGGAGACAGAATGTATTAATCAGCCATCACAAGCTCCTAGTTGTGTCTCAAACTTCTGTAATTATCTAAGTCCTTCTTTGTTCTGGTGCCCCCAGTAGTTGAAGGTGTGCAAAGACCCATCAGTGTTCCATGATGGAAGATCACAGTTGGCACCTATATGCAGTTAAATGGAAGTTGGACCCTCATATAGCAGCTGAAAAAGTATGTAGTTGGGCCCTTTCCAGCAAGAAATTGAGAGATGGGCATTTTTGCCTGTTGTTCTATACTTGGCCTAGGTGTACAGCTCTGGTGGGGGAGGGAGGTATGCCATGACCATTAAGATCTGCTACAGTCTTGTGGAATTCATGAACACAAGCCCTGTTGGTTGGCTATCAGTGCCATGCAATCCAGGGACCTGTGCCTTGGTTAGCAGCTTTTGTGGTACACCAGGTATGTATACAAACATCTTCCAGTTGACTTAGAAAAGGATAGAAGACAGGGAAAGTGTCCACGGGCTTCCTTGGTCTCAGAGGAGAATCTCAGCCTCTAGATACATTCTAAATTAGAAGCCTGACCCTCAGGTAACAACTTTTAAAGTATGCAAATTCCTTTTTCAGTGGAAGACTGGTAAATGGCTATTTTTTGGCCAGCTTACTCTGTACTGAGGCCTGGAAGGATGGCTTGTTAAGAACTGTTTCTTTTTTTGCTACAGTCCTATGGGACTTGTGAATGTAAGTCTCACTGGATATCAGAGCCAAGTGATCTGGAGACCTGTCCCTCAGGCAGCAGCCACTAAAGCTGGAGTACAGACATGTGTACAAGCCTTTAGCATTGATTTAGAGTGGATTAGAGGGAGAAGGCATTGGAGGCATCTGTTGGCTTCCCCAGCCTCCAGGAAGGATGGCAATCAGCCACTATATGTGTACTAAATTAGAAGCCTGATTCCCAGGCAGCAGCTTTTAATATAAATATATCCTTTTCAGGGAAAGACAGGAAGATGAGCATGTTTTGCCTGTTCCCTATGCACTGAGCCCTAGGGAGATAGCCATTGTGAGCTCTCTAAAACTTATCAAAAACTATTTTATTCTTTGATAGTCTTGTGGGTCTCAGGGACATAAACTGTTGGCTTTCAGAGCAAAGTGTCTGGAGAGTCCACCCTTCAAGCAGAAGTACTAAAAGTGAGGCGCTAGATGAAGGGTCCAAACCTTTCACTCCTCAAGAAGAAGCTGGAAGTCAGCAGTTCCTTCCTGACTGTATGTCACTATGCTTTGGGTAGGGAATAGAAAGAGTGTGTCTCAGATTTTCCAACCCATTTTGATGTGGGAATTTTCTTGTTTGACCAATGTGTAGGAGTTGCTCAGCTAGTTTCTGGATTTCTTTCAGAGAGAATTGCTGGGGCTGTTTCTTATATTGGATTCCAGCTAATGAAAATAGCAGGTCCACACCCTCTGAAAATAAGAAAGATTCTTCCATGTATCCCAAATCATTCCCAATTTAAAATTACACTATTGTGATTCAACACTCTCACTTGGAACTCAAGTGATTCTTCTTTAAACTGTCCTTATGGATTTAAAATAAAAGCACGACAATGTACTTTGGAGATCCTTCTTTTAATTCAGTTTTCCCAAGAGAAGTACATTGACTTCAGCTTTCTCCTGCCCCCTCAGTAAAGCCTATTCTTGAGAAAGTACACTCCCTCTTCTAGGAAAAACTGAATTTAAACAGTTGCTTTTAATCTTAACCATTAATATGTCATTCAGTTCAGCTAATTCTGAGTCAGGATTAATAACAAGCACTAGGATGGGTTCTGGATTAAAGAACTTGAATAACACCCAGAAAATAGAGCTATGGAAGATGTGTCTTGCATAAATTCTACTTTAAACCACTGCTGTTGATTGTATTAGAGGAAGAGGAGGAAAGGGATGAGCTCTCAAGTGCATAATTGTCCTTTTAGACAATAAAAGGGTTTCCTAACATTAGTTTCATATGTTGAAAATGGCTTCTTTTTTTCTTTCTTATAACTAGAAATCAGTAGTTACACAAGCATTGGAATCCACACCCATTTCTAGAAACCACCTTTTCATGGTGATTTTTTAAATACAGAAACAAACAAGAGTATGCTGCTTACACAATGTTAACCAACAGGCACCAATCTCCACTATCTTCACTGTCTTCACTATATTCAGTTCATTTTGTCCATTTAGAAAAACAATGCTTACATTTTCTGGTGCAAAAGGCACATCCTCACAATATTAATGTTCTCACCATTTCTCCAGATTTAAAAGAGCTCTTCTACCATAGATAAACTTCATTAACTCACACACTGATAATTCAGAATTTTAAGTAACTCAGATATTTTATGTACTCCTCTGTTCAACAGTAAGTTACATTCAAATGGATTAAGAGCCAAGGAGAATAGGCCAAGAAAAGTAGCTAAGCTTTATGTCTTAGAAACTCTTTTACCACTGAGAAAAATCTCATTTCCTAGACTGTAAAGGGAAATAAAAGGCTTCCATATCAGCAATTAAAATGCTAAATAAAATTTAACTCTTATTTCCCATTAAACACTAGCAGGACAAGGGACGTGGGGCCATGGGGGCACTATAGAGAGTCCCACTGAATAAAGGAATATAATTACCTTTCTCTGAGCCCATAAGTGAAAAATCTGTAGACCAGAAGTCCCCAAATTCCTCCTTCTTACCTCTACAATTCCAGAGACAGTTAAGATCAGAGCCTGGAATGGGATGCATTATCAGAGCATTAAAGTCTTGCTTCTTCCTTGGACCATTACTCAGCCTAAGACTTAAGTACCTAATGTGCCAAAGAGAAATAATCGCTTTGCTTTAAGGATTAAAATAGTACATGTAGCCTAAACATAGCACCTGGTACATAAATTCTCTGAGTTTCTCCACTCTTACTCCCTTCTCTCACTCAAGTTCTCCTCTCCCTGTGTTACCACCATTTGTTTCATTGCTATCACTCTTCTTGGTTGCAACTACCATTCAAGAGGCTTCTTTAGAATCCACATAGTAGTAAGGTCTTAGCTGTTGCTACTATTTTGCTACTAAGTGGATCCGGGATATAAAGCCAAAGAAAGAGGATTTAGGCCTAGAAGAAAAGTCCAAATACAGGTTTCCTGGAAGTTGCAGAAAACTTCTTGAATCTCATTGGTGCCAGTTTGGGTCAATGCCTATATTTCTAATCAACTGCTGCGGCCAGAGTAAATTATTGATTGGCTCAGGTACAGATCACACATTTCACTTTGAGAAATTGGAGATACTCTACCAAACCGTATGGACAAAATAAGGGAAGGAGTAGATCCCCAAATGACAGTTGCCAGAAGTAGGATGAATGGATGCAGATAAAATACATCCTTTTATATATCTCCTTATACTCACTTCTCTTTAGTGGCTATATAATGCTTTTCCTTGAAGTCTTCCCAAAATTCTGTAATATAAGTATTTACATACATGATCCAAAGTGTCTATTGCCTGGATATTCTAAAGACTTTAGTCTTTGGGGAACTCACTGCTTTCATAATTAAATTAAAAGGATTAGTCCACCTCTTATGTCCTGGAGGAAGCCCAACACTCTCCCAGAATATTTCATATATTTTCACAGTTAGACGGAGTCTCCTCATCACCTCTCACTTACCTTTTTCTCTCATTTCCTGCAACTATCTTGTCTTCTGTCTCCTCTCTTACTCCTCAAAATAGGATGTAAATTAGGATTACAAAATAGGACATGTAAATTTTATTAAAATTTTAGGTAAAAGAGAAAAGGATCACAGAAAAGGGTGGATTAGGGAATAATTTTAAACTACATTTGAGAATTACTATTCTTAGACTTTGCTTAACCACATGCCAAAATTTAATTTTAGTGATTACCTTCCCCCGACCACCAAATATTACTCTTCTGCCAGGCTGCTACGTCTTCTCCCTCTCTCCTCCACATTTTAGGACTCACAAAATCCTACCTCCCCAACCCATCAGGGAAAAATTAAAGTATTTTCTTCCATTCTATTAAGAGCAATTTAGCTCCATATCCTCATTCAATGAAGAGTGTTCTTCATTGATTTGATGCTATAAATCTGTAGAGTAATGGCAAATTTTCAATATTTGATTTCCTTAAGCTGAATTTAATTCCTTAAATTTAACACTAAAAGAAAAGCAAGAAATGAAGAACACTAAAACACATTTTATTGGGTTTTTTGCAATTTCAAATTTTAAAATTAAAAGAATGATATAAAATACCTGGTAGGCAGTCCCATAACTCTGCAGCCCCAGAAGTTGTTAGTGGGTTTCTTCTCTTGTTTTTATACATCAATTGTGTTTGACAGTAAGGACTAACTCACCATCTTAAAGCTTTCTCACCTTGAGTGTTAGCATCCATCCTTTAGCAATTCTGTCTTCATTAATCTCATAGCCATTGTTCTATTCCTGTTATTCTGAGCCACCAAATATTATCATCATGTACATGAAAGTTAAAATATTTTCTACGAGGACATGTAGTTCAGTGTTCTGCTTCCACACAGGAAAGCTGTTAAGTGTAACACAGTATCACCTTTTACATATACAGTAACTAAGATTCAGACATACCATTGGCTTACAGTAAGTTGCCAGAGAAAGACAAGAACTTTATCTCCTGACTTCTTACACCATGCTTCGACTTAAACTCAGTAGATTACAGCAAGGATGCCAATAGATGCAAGCTGCATCTTGATGTCACTACCTCCCTCCCAGGTTTTAGTAATCCTGCATGTTTTATGGATGTGTTTCTACCCAGTACTTTCCCCTCCACTGTACTTTCTGAAAATCACAGGCTCTTTTGTTTCTGCACCCTTAGGCTATGCTAAGGCTGGCATCATGGGCTCTAAAATAAATTTCAAGCCACTTTCCTGAGATCTTTTTTAAAATCTATAAGCCAGTAAGAAAAGATAGTTGATGCCTGGTCCAGAGTAATCATGAATGGCTATTTACCAAAAGATCCATATGGTGCTGATCAATATATTGCTTCATATTTAAGGTTCTTTCAACAGTCCAGCAAATGCATTTTTTCATTTTGGATCTTTACAATGATATTGGGTTTGTGTGTCATAGCTCTTGTAGTTAACTAATATTATCCTTCTTATATTTTTTATTAGTATATAATGTATTATTTGCTTCAGGGGTACAGGTTTGTATCCTTATACCTTTAAGTAAAAAACAAAAAATTTTAAATAAACAACAGCAACAAAAAAAATCCAAGAGGTTCCTGGGATGTACTCCATGCTAAGCAGTAATGTACATTGTAAAGAAACTGCATAATTAGATGCCCCTTCTATGGACAGCACAGTGGCTAAGCCAACTGAATTTTTAATGAAGCTGCCTAAGTTCAAATACCAGCTATACAACCTACTAACTACACTACCCAGGGAACTCAATTATCTCATCTTTTAAATTTGGAATAATGGCACCTACCTCAAATGAGTGTTACAAGAATTAAACGAGTTCGTATATTAGAAGAGTTTAGGAAAGTGCCTTGGATATAGTAAATCATTGCTAAATGCTTATCACCATTAATTCTTATTAACTGGGTTGAAAGAACCACAGATGCAATACAATTTTTAAAAGTCTGAAAGTATTTACATTATAAAACACAAAACTCTGCCTATTTTCTAGGGGAAAAAAGTATTTCTCCCCTCTACTTTTTTTCAACCTTAATTCATTTCACAAATATAATATTGAGCACCTAATTGTTCATGCACTAGAAGATGAACCCGGGATACGGTGCTGAACAAGAGAAAAGCTTTCTAGAGAAAAAGAGATTATAAGCACATAAAAAAATAAAATGAATAAAACAATATCAAAAGGTAATAGAACTATACAAAATATAAAATAGGGTGATTTAATAGGTGGATATAGAGGCAGGGTTATGGTGGAAAAGTGACACTCTAGAAAGAAGATGGAAGCTGAGATCTGTGGAGGAAGTGTTCTCCAAAGACTAGGTTGTACACATTCCAGCAAAGGGAAGAGCTGGTGTCCAGGAGCAGAAAGAAGCCCAAAGTGGCTGGAATGGTTCACATCAAAGAATGGGATATAATATCAGAGACACAGTCAAGAGAAAGATTATATAGAGCTTTATGGACCCTGGTGGGAATTAGATTTCATCCTAAATAAGATGAGACGCCTTTGGAAGGTTAGAGGAAGGATGTGAGCTGATCTATGATTTCAAACAGTCCCCCTGGCAACCAGGTGGAGAATGGACCATAGAGATGAAAGAGAAAGCAGTACTAAGAGGTAACTGCAGTCCGATGAGAGGCAATGATGACGGTGGGGATGGGCAGATTCTGGATGTATATGAGAGGTAACACTGGCATACGTGGAATGGACATGACAGTGGGGATGGGGGGGCGGGGGTGTGCTCCAGAAGGACTCCTGAGTTTCTGACTTAAGACACCATATTGCTGCTGACTTACTGAATTCAGAAAACTTAGGTATAAATTTGGAGGAAAATAATCAAGTGTTATTTTTATGATACTTTTATTTTGACCAAATGCACTAAGAAATATCTGTATTTTTCTAATCTGGAAATACACTTAAAAAATCCTATTTTAGTCTTCTGAAATTGTAGCATTCGTGAAGCTAATCCTAACTGACCAAAGAGACAAATTCACCTTTCCTTTATTATTTGAGTTGTGTGTTCCATTTCCATATATATAACTAAAATTCAAAGAATGTCTAAAATCAATCTTTCCCTATAGTTTTCTGCTGAAAACTTGAGAAAGCAGTAACTCAAGAGAAACTAAGACCCATACCTGCTCCACTTACGTTATATATATCAAGCCCACAGCAGAACTTAAAGCAACATGGAATGAATGAATTTAATTGTGGTAATAGTAGCAACCAAAACACATTCCACAAAGAGAAGCTAACAAAGTCTAGGACAGCTTATGTGCAATGTTTTAAACAAAGTCATAAACATTAAATAGCTCATTCTAAATGAATCATTTTTCTTCTATTTCATCTCTTCACAAAGAGTACAATTAGATCTGCTATTGTTTGGAAAACAGGAATTTGTTCCGATGCATTTGATACCACAGGAACAATTTGAGGACAATGCATATTTAATGTTTCCTTATGTACCATTTCATGTGGGCAACACTAGATAATGAAGAAAACTGCATTCAAATGATCCAATTGCACAGGTATACACAAAACAAATACCCTCCTCAAATATCTGCCACCTACCTTAGTTCACTGGCCCAGATTATGAGTCACACCCATCCACATCTGTATTAGAACCTCCCATCTAATTTTAGATAATTCTCCTTTCACCATTTCACAATAACTCACAGGCTACAACGTTTGTTTTTTTTTTAACATTTTTTAATTTAAATTCAATTAAGTAACACATAATGTAGCACTGGTTTCAGAGGTACAGGCCCATGATTCATTAGTCTTATAATAATAACCCTTGTTCTTTACATCACATTCCTCCTTAACGTTCATCAACCAGTTACCCCATCCCTCTACTCACCTCCCCTCCAGCAACCCTTGGTTTGTTTCCTATGATTCAGGGTCTCTTATAGTTTGTCTCTCTCTCTGGTTTTGTCTTATTTTTTCCTCTCTTCCCCTATGATCCTCTCTTTTGTTTCTTAAATCCCACACATCAGTGAGATCATATGATAATTGTCTTTGTCTGATTGACTTTTTCACTTAGCATAATACCCTCTAGTTCCATCCATGTCGTTGCAAATGGCAAGATTTCATTTTTGATGGCTGAGTAATATTCCTGTGTGTGTGTGTGTGTGTGTGTGTGTGTGTGTGTGTACACACACACACACACACCACATGTTTATCCGTTCATCTGTCGATGGACATCTGGGCTCTTTCCATATAGGTATTGTGGACATTGCTACTATAAATATTGGGGTACACGTGCCCCTTCAGATCACTACATTTGTTATCTTTGGGGTAAGTACCCAGTAAAGCAATTGCTGGGTCCTAGGGTGGCTCTATTTTCAACTTTTTGAGGAACCTCCATACTGTTTTCCAGAGTGGCTGCACCACCTTGCATTCCCACCAACAGTGTAGGAGGGTTCCCCTTTCTCCCCATCCTCGCCAACGTCTGTCGTTTCCTGACTTGTTCATTTTAGCCATTCTGACTGGTGTGAGGTGGTATCACATTGTGGTTTTGATTTGTATTTCCCTGATGCCGAGTGATATGGAGCACTTTTTCATATGTGTTGGCCATTTGAATGTCTTCTTTGGAGAAATGTCTGTTCATGTCTTCTTTTCATTTCTTGATTATTTGTCCTTTGGGTGTTGAGTTTGGTAAGTTCTTTACAGATTTTGGATACGAGCCCTTTATCAGATATGTCATTTGCAAATAACTTCTCTCATTCTGTCAGTTGTCTTCTGATTTTGTCAACTGCTTCCTTTGCTGTGCAAAAGCTTTTTATCTGCAACCCTTCTAACACCCACATGCAAACTTCAAGTTTGTTTCAAGGTAAAGTACCATATTTATTGTAGTATTTACATATTTCCTAACCATTTTTTTTAAGATTTTATTTATTTATTTGACAGAGAGAGATTACAAGTAAGCAAAGAGGCAGGCAGAGAGAGAGAGGAGGAAGCAGGCTCCCTGCTGAGCAGAGAGCCCGATGTGGGCCTTGATCCCAGGACCCTGAGATCATGACCTAAGCCGAAGGCAGAGGCTTAACCCACTGAGCCACCCAGGCGCCCTCCTAACCATTTAATGTATGTAAAACAGTGCTATCATTTTTAAAACTAGGTTTCTTTTTTTTTTTTTATGTAACTGTCACAAAGTTTGCATATTGTGCACATAACTGCTTTATTCCCTGGATACATATAAACCCTGGATTACATATAGCAGAACCAATATCTAAAATGTAAATTCAGTCTTTTGGGGTTAACTTTCTAAAACTAAACAAACATCATCAAAGTGATTAGAAATTATCGTTTCTCTGAATCATGAAATGTGATTTAACAATGCTTGGGTGGCTCAGTGGGTTAAAGCCTCTGCCTTCGGCTCAGGTCATGATCTCAGGGTCCTGGGATTGAGGCCTGCATTGGGCTCCCTGCTCGGTGGGGAGCCCGCTTCCTCCTCGCTCTCTCTGCCTATTTGTGATCTCTATCTGTCAAATAAATAAATAAGATCACTGTGTCAAATAAATAAATAAAAATCTTTTTTAAAAAATGACAATGCTTAGAATGAGAAGGATATTGCAAGCTTAAGAAAATCACATTCTGATTGGATATTATGTATCAGGTACTCTTTCATTCACAAGTATGGTCGTGTCTTATTTGAGTGTTTAATTTTTGCTCTGTATTGTTTTCTAACACCTCATAAAAGAGAAAAGAAGTAAAGAAAAGTTCTTTTCAGTTTTAAAAGAAATAGTCGATTTTGCGAAATGCATATGTGTGCGGGTGTGGCTGTGTGTTAGGGATTAAGTTTTACGTGCAACCTAAATCTATCCTGAAAGAAAAGTGTTAATGTAAATGTTGAATACTTATAGGGAAAGGAAAAGAGAAAGGGAGGGAAGTGGGGGCTTGACAAGAAATTTTACTCTTTCCACTCTTGAAGAAGCTAGAAAAAAATCACTGCTTGGGGAAAAAGTTTAATAGTGAAATAGAAAAATCTTAATATTCATTCAAATACTATAAAGTTCTTATAAGCCAGGCATACAACTATGGCCTATTTTATGAAAACAAAAGTAAGAGAGAAGAAAACATTAACATCAAGAGTCTTGAACACGATTTCATTCTGAAGCCCTTGAGATTTAGCAGGTATCCCTTCAAGCTATACTAACTAGCTGAGTGTGTGGGTGTGTACCAGAGACTCCTGTCCACTAGGGGCTAGACTTTCACCAATAAACTGTTTTTAACTATAGCACTTTTAAATAAAGTCCTATTTAGCAAGCATACAGATAAAAAGATTTCTTTTTGCTAATTCTGAAATGTATTTCTGAACATGGGATTATTTTTAAATAAGTATCGCAGAATCAGTTTAATAGTTCCAAATAAACGGACTCAAAGATGTATATTCTCAAATAAAATGCTACTTCAGGAAGTTTATACGATAGTAAGTTTCATCACTGAAATATTGGCTGTTTTCCCTCTTTTTCACCTCCCAGCTTTATGAGGGCTAAAGACTTTATCATGAATTAATCATGTGTAATTAACATCAAGCAATCAAGTCTTCCTGGTATGTCACTGTGAAATAAAAGTATTAGAAGCAAAACAAGATTATAGGGTTTTTTAAAAATGTTTGGAATTCCCCCATTTATCAAACATTTGTTCAGTTATTTCTGGATAATGGGTTTTGGGAACAACTTATGTTTTTGTTTCATTTTTCTATTTATCCAGTCTTCTATAACAAGAAGGTAAACTTTTATAATCACAAAGAAAGTAATTTTTAAATTGAGATTCATTTATTGAACTCCTAAAGATCCTGCTCCAGCCATACAAAGATGAGGAAAACAAGAATTCTACCTCAAACTAGTCAGACTCATTAGAGAAACTGGTAAATAAACAAGGCCCTCCCAAGACAATGACCTTGCCTCTGCTATAGAGAGAGAGGAGAGGAGAGGAGAGGAGAGGAGAGGAGAGAAGAAAAAGAAAGAAAGGGAAGGAAGGAAGGAAGGAAGGAAGGAAGGAAGGAAGGAAGGAAGGAGGGAGGGAGGGAGGGAGGGAGGAGTATAAAAGGCACAGTACAGTATATTGCAAAGTAGGTACCAGGTAAGATCCATGGGTTTGGACTCAGAGGGAGTATGGTCTAAATATTGGCTCTGCTGTGTCATTCTCATTATATTTTTTAGCCATCTTGTTTCAACCTGTTTCTCTTTACTACTGCCTGGCACGCACTAAGTGCTCAATAACACTGTTTTTAAAATAGAGCACTAAGAAAGGATAGAGTTGGGCATTGAGAATGAACGCACCTACTGATCAACATATGACAGAAAAAGAGGGTAGTTCCTCAGTGCACCAAAAGTCATCTACTTTGGATGTCTACTGCACTAGAATTTTAGGGTGACATGGAAATGGATGATTAGATAGATAGATCTGTAAAAAGTATTACTGCTTAATACCCTAGAGTCTATTTTGAAGCTCTAAAACCAGTAAGGTCACAGAACTCTCTCAGGAGGAATGAGTTGGCCAACTTGTGCCCAAGGAAGTTCTCACAAGAAGGCAGTATGAAATGTCCTACTCCTCAGAACTTAACTGTAAAATGTTCCCAACAGAGTCCAATGGGAGGTTTATGGGAGGAAAGGATAGAATTAGGTCTTGTGTATTTTTAAAGGGTCATTCAAAAAGGCAAAGCCTAAATTTTTTACAGATGGCAGAATAAGGACTGATGCAGTTGGCCAAAACTGACCTTTTATGTTTTCCAAAAGCAAATGTTTACTGAAAGAAGACTTTACTATATTACCAATGGGGGGGAAAAAGTCCTGGATGCTTACATTGGACAACTCAGTACACATTCACTGCCAAACACATTTATAAAAATCAATAATAATATTTTCCATGGTACCTGTTTTCAACCTTCCCGCAAAATTTTGCCCTGTATTTGCTTTTTCTCAAACACAAATATGTTTCTGAGGAAAAACAACATTTCACATGAGAATAGACTTGTGAAAGCACATGCATTTTAGGAACCTTACTGCTAGCTCCACAGTCTCTACTTAAACAATGACACACAGGCCAAGGTAAAGATAGTTGATTTCGCCAGGTCTTCTAGATAATGAATATAGAACTGATTTTAAATTCTTCCAGAATGAAACTCCTTTTCAACTTCATTTAAAGCACACTTCCTTTCTCAAAGAGGGAAAGAGGTTTCAGAAATTTCTATGCTCCTCTGGATGTTAAGTAACTCTTAAAAAACAAAATTTTTATGAATTCAGTGGAAAAAAATATTTAAATTCATGAAACATGGATGGGAAAAATTAAAGGTGGTTTGTCGGGACGCCTGGGTGGCTCAGTTGGTTAAGCAGCTGCCTTCAGCTCAGGTCATGATCCCAGGGTCCTGGGATCGAGTCCTGCATCAGGCTCCCTGCTCAGTGAGGAGCCTGCTTCTCCCTCTGCCTCTGCCTGCTACTCTGCCTGCTTGTGTTCTCTCTCTCTGACAAATAAAATCTTAAAAAAAAAAAAAGGTGGTTTGTCAAATATATATTGGGTTTGGTGAGTTCAAAAAGTTTGGGGGGTAGGGTGCTCCCATCAGCAGCACATATACTAAAATTGGAATGAATGAAGGAGATTAGCATTGTCCCTTGAACAAGGATGACATGCAAATTGGAGCAGCATTCCATATTTTAAGTTTTTTAAAACGTGTAATAAAAATGAAATTAAGAATGCCACTGGCACCCTACTTGAGAAGAATCTTGTTGGTTTTGTTTTGGTTTTGGTTTCCTGGAAATGAATGGAATAGCCATTCTGTAATGCAATTAAGGAAGTGTCTAGAAACACATGGAATAAAATGGTTATGTAATGCTATATGGAAAAAAAAAAGAGTTCAGAGGGCTAGTTTGAACTGTAAACTCAAATTATGAGTAGGCTTAATCATCCCCACAATAGCCATAGTTTGGAACTTCCTTCTTATCTACTGAGTGGGTTTTAAGTATGTAGATTTTTAAGAACACTTTGTTCCAAACCTAGTCCGCAGAAAAATCAGAAACACCCCACTTTTCTTTTTCAGAATAAAATAAACACAGTTGATATTCAGACAACACTTAAAAATAAAACCCCTTGTATATACAGAATGACTTTGAAACCTAATCTAAGTTCCCCAAATGGCCACTTTCTGTCAGGAAATGCAGAAATCTATATATACCATTTTAAAACAATAAAAATAAATGGGTAGCTTGAAGTGTAAAATAGACCCCCATTTTTGAGAAAGGTTTGGCAGATTTTTATAAAGTTAAATATACCTCTATCCTTTGACCTAGCAATTCCACCCCTCGATATTTACCAAAAAATTAAAAAGAACATATATCCACAAAAATATCTGCACAAGCATGCTCATAGAAGCTTTATTCATTAGTGGCAAAAACTGGAAATTCAAATTCCATCAAGAGTAAAATGAACAAATTTTAGCACATTCACGCAGCAGAACAGTATGCACCAATAAAAAAATATTGGTAGGCACAACAACATGAATAAGTCTAACAGACAATATGTAAGCAAAAGAAGCTGAATACAAGAGTAAACAATTCATTTATATGAAAGTTAATATTAGGCAAAACAAAATCAACAGTTTTAAAAATCAAAAAAGCAGTTGCCTTTATATGAGGGAGAAGAATCACCAGGAAAAGGACATGAAGGTACTTGCTGGAATGGAGGCAACGTAGGTTATGTAGCTGGCTATTTGCATTTGTCTAAAGTCACCAAATTGTACACTTAAAAATGTGTACATGTCACTCTATAGCAATTCTATCTCAAAAAAGAATATATTTTTTTATATTTAATGTGTATCATGTAAATAAAAAGTGGCTTCATTCATGTGTCTTTATATCGCAGTTTATGAACTTAAGTGGTTCTAACAACTCAATGAACATATTTAATTCTGCAACTGTGCATCATTTTTCTAACTGGTCTATTTTCCAGAAGGCAAGAGCTTGTCTTTTTTTTTTTTTTTAATTTAAATTGTTTGTAATACAGCACATAAATTGCCATTAAACATGGCAATGCAATGAGAACCTCTAGAAGGAACAGGTGGGATCACTTCCCTTTTTTTCTTATGACTTTGAGAATAAATCTCCCCCAAATGACACCTTTCTCCTTCAAACACTTCAGTTGTATATTTTATAACTTTTACATATGTCATTTTTACATGACAGTCACAGCTCCCACCTGGAGTTTTGCAACACTGTCCGCATGTTACCTTTTTTTTTTTTTTAGAATATGCATGTTTTATCCTGAATAATTTTGCATAATAAAAATGAAAGTACAAAATAATTAACACAAAATATTTTAACAAGCTGAAATAAATCATGAAAGAAAAAAAGCAGAAATGTAATCTATGCAGAGTCTCCAAAAGTCTTAGCCTTCCAGTTTCACTAATGGAAAGATTTAAAGGTCAAAATCTAAGAGTCTAAATCAAGAGTCTAAAATTATCTAGTATACACTACCTGGGCAATTAATATTGATGCTGAGTAGCCAGATTCAACAAGTTAAAAAAAAAAAAGGCTTAATACTTACAGGGATTATAACAAGCTGAGAAAAAACTTCAAGAATCCTGAAATCCCTATTAGACATTTCAAAAAAGACTGAATTCTTTCACTGCCTTGTATATTCATTCATTCATTCATTCATTTATTCACTCACTCACTTGGTCATTCTATCAATAAGTATTTACTGGGCATCCATTATGTATTCAAATGTTTAAGAACCTGGAATATATAAAAACAAAAAGATAAAAACTTCAACTTTCCAATGAGATAGAATGTTTGACAGTGTAACAGGGGGAAAAGTAAGGCAGGGAAAGGGGGTAAGAAATTAAGGGAAGGGGGCTAAAATCTTAAGTAAGGTAGCCAGAAAAAGCCTCACTAAAAAGGCAGTCTTGAGTAAGGTCATAAAAGAGAAAAGAGAACTAGATATGTCAATATCTGGGGAAGAGCATCCTAACACAGCAGGAACAGCAATGCAAAAGCCCTGAAATGGGACAGCACCCAGCAAGTTTAAGAAGTTAAAAGGCAACTCTCAAGGCTGGAACAAAAAGCTACAGAAAAAGGGGAGAAAGTAAGATCAAAGAGCACTGTACGCTAGATCACACCTTTTAGACTATAGTAAAGACTGGCTTTTACTACGTGTGATGGGGCCACTGTAGGTTAAAAGCAGAGGGGTGACTTCCATTTCAACAAGATAATTCTGGCTAGTCTTTCAACAGTAGAATGGAAAGGTCAATGAAGAAAACAGGAAAGCCATTTAGGAAGCTACTGCAATAATCCAGATGAGAGTGAGAGTCAACAGTAACTTGTGCAGAGCAGACAGAAACAATCAAGTTTTATACATATTTTGAAGGTAGAGCTAGGAAGATCTACTGGCAGATCAAATATGTGATGTGAAACAAGGAATCAAAGATGCCTATAAGGTTTTTGGAATAAGCAACTGAAAGAACACTGATCTCCCAATTTGGGTAAAGTCTTTGTCATATTAGTGGAATTATACCCACCTGGAAAGAGGCAGTAGAGAAAAACCTGTTGGTGACATAAAATAAACAAAACTTCTATCCCTATATAGTAGGTAACCTCTGCAATTCTTTCATAGAAGCAGCATTGCTCTAGCTTGAATCTTTGAATCTAATTAAATGCAAACTCCACATTTTCTTACTAATCTTTGCTGACTGGTGATTTTGACAGTACAGAACAATGATATCACTGTATATAGGAGGATAAGTTATAAAAAAATAGTATTTAATTGAAAGGTGAGGATTTTAAAAGGTCCACTTCAGAGCTAGGTCTAAGCAAAGGTAATGATCTGAAATATACAGTAATCTCCACACAATTAAATTTTGTTAAATATATTATTAATTTGTAGTGTTCATTATTCAATGAAGTTGATATGGGGATCAAGCATAAGCTCTGAATCAGAAAGAACTAGGTTGAAATTCAAAGTCCACTGCTTTAGGTTATAGGGATTGGACACATTATTTTACTTCTCTAAATCTGTTTCTTCGCATCAAAACTAGATACACAAATACTCATATCTAGCACCCTTTAGGTACCTAATAAGAGTAACTGATTATTATTATCCACTGAATCAAATTTTCTAATTTGATTTTGTAATATTTGAATTATTTAAACCTGAGACATAATTTTTTAAAGATTTTATTTATTTATTTGAGAGAGAGAGAGAGGGAGAGAACATGAAGGGGGTAATGGGAGAAGGAGAAGTAGACTCCCTGCTGAGCAGAGAGCTTGATCCCAGGACCCTGCAATCATGACCTGACCTGAAAGCAGATGCTTAACTGAGTAAGCCACCCAAGAGCCCCTGAGACATAATTTTAAAAGGACAAATAATATATATTTATTGTTGGAAAAAGTTATTTTCATTATTTATTTACATGAGTAATAGTCAGAAGATTTGAATTTACTTTCAAGAACATTTTTTCCTTAACACATAACTTTTGCTTACTACCAGTAGTGAAAATTAACCTGTGGCAATAGGTTCACTAAATAGCACCTTAGCATCTCTTCTCTTGCCTTCTCTGCCATAAAAGCTCCTATTGCAACTAAAAGTAAAACGTGACACATTTCTAACAAATAAAATGTGGGGAAGTCTCCTAAATAAGGCTTCCAGATGGGTTTGGATTTTCCCCCCACCTAATAAAAAGAGACCATATCAGCTGATACATTCTCTCTCTTGTCCTCTATACCACTCTTTCCCCTTTATCTCTTCCTAAAATATGGATACAATTCCTTGAGCTCTAACAGCCATCTTGGTTTTATTAGGCAGTACCTAGGAGGACAAAATGCAACACCTGAACACTGCAGAACACAGAGATGGATATAATATGCATCCCTGAGAAGATCATTGAAACCCGGTACCAACTGTGAACTGTCAACCTCCAGACATCATCTCAGTTTGTGAGAAAAATTAAAACATATTTAAGCCATAGTAGTCATAAACTGCTTCTGCTCACAGCCAACTATAGACCTGATACACCACTTTTCTTTATACGAGGTAAGAAGTATCTATTCACTTTGCTCCTTACATTTTATCTTGCCATTTTTCCTAATATGGTATACTTTTTTTACTATCCCATTTTCCTTGTTTAAATCAGGTAAACTATTCAGAAAAAAAATATTTTTTTTGGTAATGTACCTATGTGTTTCTCGGATTTTTTTGATAAACTGTGAAATATATACATCCAACTACTACACTTCTATAAGGAACAGGATTTTTTTTTAACCAAATTAACATAATATAGGCACTTGTAAAATTGTCATGCTTTTTAAAAAGCTAATATCATCGCTCAGAGAACTGATATAGTCCCTAATGACTGAAAACAGTTTTTTCTCCATTTAAAAAGGGGTTTTTTTAGTCTGTTTATCATAGAAGGAAATAAATATAAAATACATTCTCAACGTAGAGTCATTTATTTTTCTAAATGTATAAGTATGACGTGAATGGTAGCACCGGGGGACACTGGAATGTCCTTCCCAGGCAAATCAAGCCTATGTCCCAATCAGCCACACTTATTGCTGGTTCTCCCCTTTCCTCCCTGTTTCCTTCCCCCCTGCCAATCGTTTCTTTTCACCTGAAACACAACCACTGCAAAACAGAGTAAGAAAGAGGGAGAAATGACCTTAGTTTGCCATTATCACATAAGGTCGGCAACCTCTAGGTCTCGGTAATTTATTTAAAGATAAAGACTACATAGGAAACACATTTTTAGGGATAATACTAATGATGCAAGAGTAATATGGGCTAAGAGTCACTTTTCTCAAAAGAGAATACTTCAGGCAAAAATCTTTAGATACTGGGCGCCTGGGTGGCTCAGTTTGTTAAGCAACTGCCTTCGGCTCAGGTCATGATCCTAGAGTCCGGGGATTGAGTCCCTCATCAGGCTCCCAGGTCCATGGGAAGTCTGCTTCTCCCTCTGACCTTCTCCTCTCTCGTGCTCACTCTCTCTCTCCCAAATAAATAAAATCTTAAAAAAAAAAATACTCAAAAGACATACATCATGCACTGGGATATGATTACAAACCACAGTGTGTGTGTGTGTGTGTGTGTGTGTGTGTGTGTGTGTGTGTGTGTGTGTGTGTGTGTTGAGAGAGGGAGATAAAATAAAAACCTGATGTAAATAAAATATCTAAAAAACTGAGGAAGAGGGAACACTTCCAAACTCATTTTATGAGACTAGCATTAGCCTGATACCAAAGCCGGACAAAGACACTACAAGAAAGAGAAAACTATAGGCAAATATTCCTGATGAGCATATCAAAAATCCAGAACAAAATACTAGCACCAAGTATATTATAAAAGGATCAGACACAATGACTAAGTGGGATTTAACCTAGGGATGCAAGGATGGTTCAATATACAAAAGTCAATTAATGTGATATACCACATTAACAGTATAAAGGACAAATATCACATGATCATCCCAATAAATGCAGAAAAAGCATTTGACAAAATCCAACACCTTTTCATGATTAAAAAACAACAACAACAACAACTTCTCAACAAACCAGGTATAGAAGAAATGTACCTCTACATAATAAAGACCATTAGGACAAACCCATGGCTAACATCAAACTCAGTGGTGGAAAAATTGGAAGCTTTTCCTCAAAGATCAGGAACAAGGCAAAGATACCCACTCTCACTACTTCTAACAGTACTGGATGCCCAAACCAATTAGTCAAAAATAGAAATAACGGGCATACTAATGATAAAGGGAAAAGTAAAATTTTCCCTGTTTTCAGATGATATGATCTCATATATATAAAACTGTAAAGGCTCCATTAAAAAACTGTTAGAATTAATCAACAAATTCAGTAAAACTGCAGGATAAAAAAAAATCAACACACAATAATCAGTTGCATTTCTACACACCAAGACAAACTCTCTGAAAAGGAAATTAGAAAACCAGTCCCTTTTATAAGAACTCCAAAAAGAAAAAATACCTAGACATAAACTTAACCAAGTAGATAAAAGATTTATACACAAAAAACTATAAAACACTGATGGAAGAAATTAAACCAGAGATGGATAAATGGAAAGACATTCCATGCACATGGACTGGAAAACTTAGTATTGTGAAAATGTCCTTATACCCTAAGTGATAAACATATCCAATTCAATACCTATCAAAATCCCAATGGCATTTTTTACAGAAATATAAAAACAATTCTAAAATTCATATGGAATCACAAAAGACCACAAATACTAAATCAAGCCTCACAAAGAAGAACAAAGCTGAAAGTATCACATTTCCTGATTTCAAAATATATTACAAAATAGAGTAAGTGAAACAGTATGGTACTGTTAAAGAAAGATATACAGACCAACTAAACAGAATTGAGAAACCAGAAATAAACCCACACACATACGGTCATCTGATCTTCAACCAGAGTGCCAAGCAACACAATGGGAAAGAATATCCCCTTCAACAAATGGTGGTGAGAAAACTGAATACGTACATATGCAAAAGAATGAAATTGGATCCTAATCTCTTACACCATACACAAAACCCAACTCAAAATGGAGTAAAGACTTCAGCATAAGACCTAAAACTATAAAACTCCTAGAAGAAAACATAGAGGTACAGTTTCATTAACCTTGGCAATGATTTTTTGGATGATATCAAAAGCACAAGCAAAAAAAAACAAAATAAATAAGTCCAACTACACCAAAGTAAAAAATTTCTACATGGCAAGGAAAATAGTCAACAGAGTGAAAAGACTATAGAAGGGGAGAAAATATTTACAAACCATATATCTTACAAAGAATCTCCAGAATATACAAGGAACTCATACAACACAATAGTAAAAAAAAAAAAAAACAACCTAATAATCTCATTTAAAAATAAACTAAAAACTGGGGTGCCTGGGTGGCTCAGTCAGTTAAGTGCCTACCTTCAGCTCAGGTCATGATCCCAGGGTCCTGGGTGGGTCTGCTTCTCTGTTTCCCTCTGCACCTCCCTTCAAATGAATAAATGAAATCTCGAAAAAATTAAAATAAAATAAAAATAAATTAATATTTTATAAAAATTCAGTGGCTGTTCTACATTTCCAAAAAACATTTGTCAAATCACCATACATATTAAAATTTGATAGTGAAACTTTTTTTAAAAAACTTTATTGTGGAAAGAATATTTAAAAGAAGATGCACTTTTGTAACAGTTGTTTAAGTATACACTATATTATTATTGACAATAGATAGTCAATAATGTTGTAAACAGATTTCTAGGGCTTATTCATCTTGTTTGACTGAACCTTTATCCTTTATCCTTAAACCTATCCCCTTTTCCCCTTCCTCCTAGCCCATGGCAACTAACATTTCATTCTCTGATTCTATGAATTTGACTTTTTTAGATACTTATATAAGTGGAATCAGGCAGTATTTGTCTTTCTGAATTATCCTATTTCACTTAGCATAATGTCCTCAAGGTTCATCCATGTATGACATATTGCAGAATTTCTTTTTTGATTTAAGGCTGAATAGCATTCCATTGTATGTATATACCACAGTTTCTTTATCTATTCATCTGTCAATAACTATTTAGATTATTTCAACATCTCGGCTATTGTGAATAGTGCTGCAATGAACAGAAGATTGCCAATATCTCTTCAAGATCCTGACTATAGTTCTTTTGGATAAATATCCAGAAGTAGGACTGCCGAATCTTTTTTTTTTTTAAAGATTTTTTATTTATTCATTTGACACAGAGAGAGAGATTACAAGTAGCAGAGAGGCAGGCAGAGAGAGAGGAGAGAGGAGGAAGCAGGCTCCCTGCTGAGCGGAGAGCCCGACGTGGGCCTCGATCCCAGGACTCTGGGATCATGACCTGAGCCGAAGGCAGCAGCTTTAACCCACTGAGCCACCCAGGCGCCCAGGACTGCTGAATCTTATAGCAGTTCTATTTTTAAATTTTTGAGGAAACTCCGTACTGTTTTCCATAGTGGTTGCACCATTTTGCATTTCCACCAGTGGTGTGAAAATGGTCCCAATCTTTCCACATCTTAGCCAGCACCTGCTATCTTTTTTTTTTTTTTTTTTTTTTAAAAAACCCCCCNGTGATATTTCATTGTGGTTTTGATATCCATTTCCCAGATGGTTAGGGATGTTAAACACTTTTTCATATACCTGTTGGCCATTTGTGTGTCTTCTTTAGAGAAATGTCTATGCAAGTTTTAAGTCTTTTTTTTAAGGATTTTATCTACTTGAGAGAGGGAGAGCAGAGAAAGAAAGAAAGAGAGAAAGCACAGCAGTGGAGCAGGAGAGGGAGAATCAGACTCCACACTGAGCAGAGAGCTTGATCTCAGGACCCTGAGATCACAACCTGAGCCAAAGGCAGGCACTTAACCGACTGAGCCACCCAGGCACCCCTAAAATATTAATACTTAGAGGCTGAGATAAGAAATAGATCACAGCTAATAAGACAGGAGTAATTCTTACCACTATGAATTTAAGTTAGAATTTAAGGCAAAATGGAAAGAACACAATCCTAGTAGATGAAAGTTTCAAAAAGCATAGGAAGACAATCTATGGAGCCGTATAGGTAATGTCATCTATTGTCAGCCAGAAAGTTAAAAAAGTCACGGCAAGTTTACAAAAATCAAATGCACTGACTAGTCAATATATCAGTTAGAAAGTACATTCTGATGTTAGTAACAGCCATCTAGACTTATTTCTCTCTCAAATTAAAGAAGTCCAGAGTTGATAGGCCAAAGCTGGTATGGCGGCTACACAGTCATCATGAATCTAGGATCCTTCAGTCTTTCTGCTCTACCATCTTTAAGGTTGCTTCAGGATCCAAGAGGGCTGCTGGAGCTCTAGTCATCACATCCACATTCCAGAAAACAGAAGAGAGGCGGATGGCTAGGGACAGAAGAATTTTTCCAAATATCCAACCTAACAACCTCCACTAACATTTTATTATCCATCCCTATCAACAAGGAAGGCAGAGTGACGTAGTTTTTCCGATGTCCAGGATTAGTAAGGAAGAGAGAATGGCTATTGGACAGTCCTTCATATAAAACTGTGTTGGAGGAAAAGATTAATTATACCCTTTGCCTAACAGAATATACAATTATAGTTGTAGTGGTTTTTGCTCTTCCATGATAATAGCAAACAACTGAGTGTTTAGCATATCAGGCAGTGTTCTAATGCCTTACTTGCATTAATTACTTACTTGCTTTAATATATGTACTCTTTATAACAAGCCTATAAAATAGGTATATTTTATTCCCATTTATAGTCAGAAACTAAAGCACAGAGTTTACAAAACTTGCTCAAATTAATAGAGCTGTATGTATAAGAGCCAGGATTTGAAATCAGTAGACTGCTTAATTCTATAAAACAAAAAGCCATAATAGAAACAGTATTTTTAAACAAAAAGAAAAGTGATTCAGCAAGGTAAAACTGCCCTAAAAGTTACAGTATTTCATTAATACTAGACATATTTTTTCTAAATGGCAAGAATCTGTTTTCTTTTTTGAACTTTTCTAAATCTCCAAACTCCCCAAAATGAAGTACTGCTTTTGTAAGAAAGGAAAATATTTAATAAAATAATATTACCAGAACAAAGGAAGAAAACATATTTAGTTGCTAAGCTTGATAAGCACATAAAACATGAGATTGAGGGCATATGGCATTTTAATCTTCATAACTGCTGACAACACCCAACCATTGATACCTACAGAGCTATGTCAATTAATGCACTTAAATATGTAAAAACACTGGTGACCAACAAGCTTTCGGTAAATAGTCATCAACTTAGATGCTGGATGTCTAAACAATGCACATTAAATTAACCTCAACCAGGCACACATTCTAATAACAATGTTTATTGGAAATACCACATTGTGGTTCAACCATCTTTTTTTTTTTTTAAAGATTTTATTTATTTATTTGACAGAGAGAGATCACAAGTAGGCAGAGAGGCAGGCAGAGAGAGAAGAGGAGGAAGCATGACCTGAGCCGAAGGCAGAGGCTTTAACCCACTGAGCCATCCAGGTGCCCTGGTTCAACCATCCTTTTTTTTTTTTTTTTTAAAGATTTTATTTATTTATTTCACAGAGGGAGAGAGATCACAAGGAGGCAGAGAGGCAGGCAGAGAGAGAGAGGGGGAAGCAGGCTCCCCGCTGAGCAGGGAGCCCGATGCGGGCCTCAATCCCAGGACCCTGAGATCATGACCTGAACCGAAAGCAGAGGCTTTAACCCACTGAGCCACCCAGGCGCCCTGGTTCAACCATCCTTAAAGGATATTTCAATTAAACCAGGAGAGAATGACTGCATAAAAGCCAAAAGGTATGTGGGGAGGAGAGGAGTCTTCTATGGTCAAAAAGACTAAATTTTGTTCAACTGCTAACTTCGTACCACTTTCAATATGATAATGTGATAAAAGACAAAATCTGTATTCTAATGGAAAAGAAAAGATTCTGGTAACTACTAAAAGGGCAGCTGACTAAGCATTGTACAAGAATACACTGTTTTATAGATCTTTTATGCAGAGCCATTACAATATAATCTGTGACAACTGAACATTATTGCACCTAAATTTGGGGTTTGGGTCTTTAACATCAACAGCAAAACAAGAGCAATAAAACAATTTAAAAAAAAAAAACTATCCAAGAATTGATTCTATTGCAAGACCTATTCAATTATAGGACTGAGAATGTTTTTAGAAAAAACAAACTAATCTACCTCACTCCCAAATTATAGATCTTCTGAAAAGAGAATTACGAACAACTGGGGAAATGAACAGAAAACATTTCGACACTAGTGGAGCATTCAAAACATGAGTTACAGGGTTCTGTTAGGTCAGATAAATGAAATTAGATGGAGAACAAGACTTGGATCAGAGGGTGGGAAGTCAACCAGGACATAAAAAAGCTAATCTCTTCCAAAGACATGCAGATAGTGAGGAGACACAAAAAATTAAGAATGGGTAAATCTCAGAGTTGAGAGCTCAGGCTCAGTATGTCGAAGAAATGAAGAAAAGTTTAGGTGCTTATCTGAATCCTCTATATAGCACTTGGGTTTGCAAAACTGAGCATGATCATTTGCCAAAAATACTAGCTTTCTTAAGAGATGGCTGGTTTGTCTGCCTCCCATCCAGGCAGAACTACTCAAATTTGAACTTGTCCGATGGCTTCTGCGGGCTCCCCCCCATCAGAAACCAGAAATCAAAGATACTCATTTCGGTATTTTTTAACTGTAAGAGATACTTGCACAATAGTTTGTTTTCTTAAATTGGAAGGTTTTGAAGGGAACTCTTAATTTACTGTATTTCATCCATGCTTCTGAAGAAAGAGGAAACAATACTTATTATGTCTGTTATTTTTAATGAATGTCAAAGAACCATACTTTTTTGGAAAAGTACTCAGTTGGCACCTAAAATTAATTCCATAAAATATTCTAAATTGATTATGATATGTGGCTTCTATATTCTTTCCATTCTCTTTCTTTAAAAGAGGATATAATGGAAACAAAGGAATAAAATTTTCATTTTCTAAATAAATCCTTTATTGACATATATAACAAAGCTTCACTTAGAGACTTTTGTACAGTAATCTTTTTTTTTTTAAAGATTTTATTTATTTATTTGACAGAGAGAGAGAGATCACAAGTAGGCAGAGAGGCAGGCAGAGAGAGAGGAGGAAGTAGGCTCCCTGCCAAGCAGAGACCCCAATGTGGGCCTCGATCCCAGGACCCTGAGATCATGACCTGAGCTGAAGGCAGAGGCTTTAACCCACTGAGCCACCCAGGCGCCCTACAATAATCTTTCTATTTCTTAAGTACCCTGGCAGCAAAATAAAATATTAGATAGGAGCCACAAGGAGGTGTTTGTCAGTTGCAGAACTGAGATGAGTCCATGAATTTAGGCATCCCTTGTAAAATCATCCTGTTTTCTAATTTTCATGTACTGTTCCATTTTCCTCACTTTTTTTGAGGAAGTGATCTTATCTGTTACATATGTATGACTTAAAAACATCATGGGTGACTTTTGAAGTTCATCGTCTTGCCCCTTGTCGTAGAGATGTACAGTAAAGTGTATCAGAAGCTGGTAGTTGTCCCCCAATATCTTTTTCCACTTATTCCACAAGCATTGAAGTCTTAGCTATACAAATGGCTTCCCAGAAGAAAAACTATTTTCAAGTCTCCTTTGTAGTAAAGTGAAGGTTACTAAGTTTTGGCTCAGGGCAGATAAGCTGACATTTGCTTTGGCAGCCTGTGAACTCTCCCTAAGCTACAGCTACTAAGCACACTTGTCCCCCCCTCCAATTCTTCCACTCAGCCTGGGCTGTAGAATGCAGACCTTGGAGTCTGAGAAAAATGGCCATTGCCTAGGAATGAAGAGCAATGACCTGGAAGAGGGCTGGAACCCTGGGGATCTGTGAAGCATATCTACCTAGTAAAATTTCCAGACTTTGCAGTGAGTATCAAAACACACCCACCCCGTGCTGTTTCTTGAATTGGCTAAGCATTCTTCTATCTCAGAGCTATTATACCCGCACTTCCCTATACATCTCCTTCCCCCAGTATATTCTAGTGACTTTGTTCTTTCTTCACGCATCTTACTCAAACATTCCCTCTCAGGACAGTTCCCCAGCCACTCCCATTTAAATCAGACACAAATTTCTGTTGTTCCTCTCCTCCTTCCCTGCTTTATTTCCTTTTTAGAATGTACTAATATGCCATATGTTTTCCTATTTATCTTCTTTACTGTCTCCCGTACTAAAATACATGACTCAGTGAGGACCAAAAATTTTATGTTTTGTCTATTCATATCCCCAGCACCTAAATCATTGACTCACACATTCCATTAAACGTTTGCTGAAATGAATGAAACCAAAGAAGTGCAGAGATATCAAAATGAAAGTGATCATGATGTTATGAACCACATGAACTTTGCTGACTCACATAACTCAAGTGTTTTTTGAGCACTTAACCTGTGTCAAGCAGTAACATGTTAGCTTCCCGTTACATCTCACATAAGCCCAACAAGAGCCTGCCTCAGTAAATATTAGTATCCCATTTTTTCAGATGAAGAACCTGAGATGTAAAAGAACATTCTGAGCAAGTTACTGAAGCAAGTAAAGACAAATATTTTCAGAGCGGACAATGACCAGAATGGGTCCTCCCTGCTTCATGAAAAGAGATGAGGTAGGGGAAGGGACATCTTCACCAGTGTCTAAATACAAAATAAATAATAAGACCTAAGTGATAAAGCGATTGCCCTGGAAGGGGCCCTTCTTCCTTCTATCCTCAGGCAAAATAAGGAACCTGACTAAACAAAATTCCTACCAGCAAAATATGCAGATGATCCTAAGAAAACAGAGGTCACTAATAAAATGCGTAAGGGCATTACCTTAGTTAATAAGTATGTCTAGACTAGTCTTCTGAAAACTGTACTCATAATGGCAGCTGTGCCTTCCATACCTGCACTTATTAGCAATCTGCTTTAAATAAGCATCTTCTAAGTGAAAATAAGTCAAAGAAAAAAAAATCTTTCAAATTACCTAGAATTTTAGTTACAATAGAACTAAATCATTTATTTTTATCCAATATAAGTGGTATATTATAAACACAAGCATTTGTCTGCACTCTATAGGTGTGTCTACAGGTATATATGAGTAGACATAGACATACAAAAAGAAGAAGATGCTGGTGGCTTAAGCCTTTTCCAAATAAGGCAGTATCTGAATACTCACATTATTATTAACATTATTTTAAAATCCTTCCCCAGTTTATTTGGATAGGAGTAGAATGCGTGAAAAGGGAACAGCTATTTCACTCAGATACAAGTGGTCCCTAATGTTTGTGATATAATCAGGGGTAAATTACTGTGTATCTTTAATCACTGGTCAGTAGTTTCCCCACCAGCAATATGAGAAAAAGAATATTTATCTTGCAAGAATTGCTACGAGGAATAGAAAGAACATATGTAAAGTGTTTACATGTGCCTGACTCAGAGAGGGTGTTCAACAAATAGTAATCATCGTTATCATAGTTTTGAAAAGTCAGCTCATGAAACATCTCTCCCCTTTCCTAGGTCAATTATATTTTTTTTCCCTCTGAATCCTTGAGAAACACAAGGAAAACAATATGCTTAGATTCTCCCAATTCAGACAACAGGTCAGCTCTTAGAACTAATTCTTCATAATGCTGTATTTGGTATAATATCCAAACCCAGCCTCCAAAAAGATCAGCCATTTATCTTTTGATCAAAGAATCTAACCAACAAATCCTATTTCTATCAAAAGTTCTATGGAATTTGAAACCTCTGAAAGAACCTGATCACAGATGATGTGAATATCTCTTCCATAAACATATTTATTCCCCTTCATACTGAATAATGTTCCAGATGTTTTTGGCGAACACTCCTCCAGTGCAGCTGGCGCCTACAGCAGTGTACCTGGGGTGTTCTGACACTTCAGTCATTCTAAGAGATGTGCTAAATAAAATTGCACGCAAGATGTTCATGTGGACTATCAGCAGTTAGCTGATTAAAATGAAATGATCCCTGGTGAAACTGAGAAATAGCCACCTGAATATGTCTTCATGGTATATAAAAGAATAGTACTAGATCATAGAGAAACTTTCCAAGTTTCATTTCAAAGGTATCATTTGTTTTGAAAGTGCCACCATAGCAAAGAAATAAATCCCAAGGAAATTCATTAGATTACATTTGTAATTTGGTCTTTTAATGATGTATCATACTAGACTTTGCCCCAATTTTTCGATTAATGTGTTCAAGATCAAGTGGCCCAAGATTTAGTTCCAAAGAACTAATAGCTGAGTACAAGATGAAAATATTTCATACAGGGGCACCTGGGTGGCTCAGTCAGTTAAGCATCTACCTTTGGTTCAGGTCATGATCTCAGGTCCTGGGATCGAGCCACACATCGGACTCCCTGTTCAGTGGGGAGCCTGCTTCTCCCTCTCCCCCTATTCATGCTCTCTCTCGTTCTCTCTCTCAAATAAATAAATACAATCCTTAAAAAATAAAATATTTCATACTATCTAAGTAGAAAAGTTGTAATAATGAACACTACAGTGTTTGTAAAATATTGACATGAAAGAGGCAGTTTCTAATCGCTAATTCCTCCACCTGTATTCAAAGTCTTTTCCCTTCCTGTCTAAATACAATGATCCATTCCATCTCCTATACGCTGTCAATTTTACTGTATCTACTGGGCCTTCCTGTCAGCATTCCAACTGGTTCAAGTCGCTGCCAGCTTATCAAAAACAAAAACTTTCCTCAAGCTTGTGACCTCACATCCCCGAGCCCTCCCCTCTAGTTCTCTTTTCCCATCTAAAGCCAAGGTTGTTAAAAGAAAGGACTACACTCACTGTCCCCACTTCTTCAGAACTCTACAGAAAATATTTTGTAACCAAGGTCACCAGAAAACTTTATTATCACAAGCCAATGGACTCCTTCCACTTGACCTCTTATTTTTCACTATTGTTTATTCACTCATCCTCGGAAACCCACTCTCCACTTGAGTTTCCATGACAACACACCCTCCTGATTTCCATGCTACCTCCCTGGATCCTCCTTTTCTGTCTAATTTTCAAGTTTTTCATCCTCTAGTCCAAGTTTGGTCCTTAGTCCTTTTCTCTACAAGCCTTCTTGACAAATCATCCATCATTCCCAAGGCAACAGTCAGTAATTCCCAGTCATCATTAACTACCTCCCAACACCTTCTCTTCTCCCTATGTTTCTTAGCTTCACTGTCCACTGAGTTGCTCAAGTTGGGAACATTCATTGCTTTGATTCCTTCCTCTCCCTTACTCCCCCATATCCAAGAGATGGCCTGATGCTGTTGTTCCTACCTCCTAAATGCCTCTTGAAACTATCGACTTCTTTTTTATCTTTGTCCACAATACTACCCTCTCCTTCCTGAATGACTGCAATAGACTAGTCTGTTTTTACTTTTGTTTCATCTCTAGTCATTCTTCAGGCTGCTGTAAAAAAATCTTTCTGAAACATACTATCCTGTTTAAAATGTTTCAGTGACGTTCTCTTGCCCTCATAACACTACTTACTGTGTTATATTAGACCCTCAGTGATCTGACCCAGGTTTACCTCCCCAATATCACCTCCCTCTTTGACCCCACAGTCCAGCCAGGCTGTGCTGAACAAGTTCCAATTGCATCAGTATGACACAGTCTCCCTCACCTTCTGGTGCAACACACGCTAGTCCTCCTGCTGCAATGTCCCCTCTTCTACTTTCATCTCGCCAGCATCTATTCTTTCTCTAAGTACCACCTGCTCACTTTTCTGGCCACCTTCTTCACGTGGCCCATTTAAAGCCAGCATTAAGCTGCCAGGGATAGCAGATACTCTAGGGTTAAGTGCCAACCTCTGGGCCCACTAATTCTGTGGATTCATATTTGTCTATGATTTCTGACCTCTAAGGTTTTCTTGCTGCCAAGTTGGTTATTATTTTAAACTACTGTCTTTCATTTATTTCAGCATTTTAGTTTTGCTAAATCTGACAGACTTTCTCTAAATGTCTAACTCACAATAGTGCAGAAATGAGCATTTTTGATATGGGCATGGATTTCTGCTGATCAATAACACTTCTTACCTGTAACACCTTTGCAAGATGACTGACCAGATCGTAAAAGGAAAATTTATGACCTGGAACAGAACTGTTTTCTACAAGAAGTCAACTTACCCACACATTCTTAGGATGAAGCCTGGTATAGAATGAAGCCTGATACAATTCTGAGCCTCTACATTGTTGTTTTAATCAATTCAATTAACTACTACGTGCTTTAAATTACAAATCGAAAATATTTCACATCATGATAGATTTTTTTTTTTTTTTAAAGATTTTATTTATTCATTTGACACAGAGAGAGAGATTACAAGTAGGCGGAGAGGCAGGCGGAGAGAGAGGAGGAAGCAGGCTCCCTGCGGAGCAGAGAGCCCGATGCGGGCCTCGATCCCAGGACCCTGGGATCATGACCTGAGCCGAAGGCAGTGGCTTTAACCCACTGAGCCACCCAGGCGCCCCATCATGATAGATTATTAATTGCAGGACACATTACCAAGACCCTAAAACATATCATTTATTTAGAATTTTAGCAATTAAGAGTATTTGCCATATGAGTACTAATTTTCTGTGGCTGGTTAGAACTTCTCTCACAACCACAATGAAAGAAAAAGGAGAGTCTCTGCGTTGCTAGGGCAGGTGAAGTAGAACACAGAAGGTAAACATCTTGGGGACTATTTTCAGAAGGTGATACATTCTTGCAGTGACACCAAGACTGTGGTGGAGTTTACAACAACTGACTCCTTGGCACAATGTTTCAGATTTTCAATGCATTCTAATTTTTGACGCAAGCATATTAAGGAGATATATGACAAATTTTTAATTGCATGCTGAACTTTTCATGATGGCTCAGTTCAATAATTTTTTTTTAATTTTATTTTTGTTTTATTTCATTTTAGTTGAAATTCACTTCTCTGAAAATAAATTTGTTCTAGTGAAAGAACTTGAAGAGTAAAGATTGGGATCACATATGCTACATTCAAAGGGTAGTGTTTTTTAACTGCTCTCCATATAAATTTTCTTCAGTATATGCAGTCTTTGATCAAGCCAATGTTACACTCAAGTCACCGAAGGTTTTTTTTTTATTATTCAATAGTTTAATTCAAATGAAATTCTCTTTTACAATCTCTTAGAAGCCGGGTGCCTGGGTGGCTTAGTCACTTAAGTGTCCAACTCTCAATTTCAACTCAGGTCATGATCTCAGGGTTGTGAAATTGAGCCCTAAGCCCAGCATAGGGCCCCCTGCTCAGCCTCTTCCTCCCCGCCCCCCACCAATAAATTTTTTAAAAAATCTCTTAGAAGCTATACTTTAATATTTACATAAGTTTTTCTTCTGCTCTTAGAAACATTTTTAGGAAAAAACATTTGAATAATATAAATCTAATATAAAAAAAACATACAGAGAAGTACAAACATACAATAGAAAGCATTCAGATTTCTACCATCCAGAGATGACATCTTTGACATATGCTTCATTTTCACATGGATTTAAGTTTATTTTGGAATTGTTTTATAAAATTGAGGTTATGCTATATTTTGTTTTGTGTCTAGTTATTTTTACATCAAATTAATTCTTAGTATTATTCTCTCATCACTACTTTTTCTCATGAAAATTCAATATGACACAGATGTCTTTAACTTTTCATTTATTCTTTATGCTATGATGAAATCCTTAAACTTAATTGTCTTCACTCACTGTTTCCTAAGGTAAATTCCTTGAAATTTAATAATTGGATCAAAAATACTATTTCCATTAAATCTTATTTAAATATTTTAATTTATATACGTATATGTGAATATAAATTTTAATACTGCATGCAAGTTATTCCCTGATGCCTCATAACGTTAGAAGGAATCATGGTGAAATATTTCTTCACGTTAAATATTAATAAGCTCCCTAAGACTTTTACCACCTTATTTTCCTTTTCTTTTTGTACATATAGTTCATACACAAATTAAAATACCAACAGAGATTTCCCTGTGGGGAAACTGAAATGGTATTTCTTTTATTCACTAGTCTTGAAACCAAAGCACTTTTCGTGATCACTTTTCATCACTTTATGGCAGGAGGTATGCAATGTAGCCTATTACCCAATAACCAGTCAATATTAATATACAAAAAGCTTGGCTGGCCAGCTCAAACCCAACAATACTTGAATTATAAATAATGGATATATAAAATGCAAACACAAGATATGAACACCAATGATAGTGTGGCCCAAAATAAATATATATTGTAGCCCTCTTTCCTGGAACTTCCCAAATTAATCAGAAAACTTGTATTAATTTTCCTCAATGCAAATTTCACAATGCCTTCATTTACAATACGATTAAAGCCTTTTTTATAGGGATTAGAGAGTGTGCATACTAACCAAGCACACATACTGCAGGTGCAAATTATCAGTAAATTAGCATTTCTCATATACAGAACTCATTTATCCCATTTATAGCAGTGAACCAGAAAATAAGAAAAAAAGTGGTACACATAATCAAAATAGATTTTACCTAATCTCATCTAGTCAAATGCACATATTTCATGCAACGATCTCAAATCTTCACTCAGGGCATATTTACAATTTTTTTTTTTTTTAGTTACAATACTAACTAGGGTAGTAAACTTTTTTCCACTTTGTCACAGATTAGTTGGAGGCAAATGAGAAGTACCAAGAGAGCATCACGGCTTGCCTAGAAATAAACGAAGTCATTTAATGCATTAAGAGTTGGAGTAAACAGTCTCCCGTGTAGACTTCAGCACAGACCCAATGAGTCAGTACAACAGAGTTCCCACATTGACTCAGAGTCATCAAGAAACGCTACATGATATTCAGTATTCTTGGCCTTCAGACCCACAGAAATATGTAATCTGTCTCAAAAACAATTTCATCAAAAGTATGAAATAACTTTAGGCATGTAAAGACATTGATTTTATCATTAACTCACTCTTTGTATGTTTTAATTTCTGACCCATAATAATGGTGTCCATTTTAAAATCCTTAATAAAATCACAAAGATTCATTAATATTAGAAATTCTGGCCAGCTATGTAGTCTCCATCTTAACTGTCCGGCATAGATCAAAGGTATTAGTGGCTGAAGTTCTGCAGCTGAAAGTGTCCAAATAACCTCAGAAGCTAACTCCATTCACCCAAACAGAAAATAGGCCCAATTTTTCAACTCACAAGTATTTTTCTTAGAGTAGCCTTACTGGGTTATACCAATTAACTTCTGAGATTGAGCCCGACATCAGGCTCTGCACTCAGCATGGGGTCTTCTTGAGATTCTCTCTCCCCCACTCTCCCTCTCCTCCTCCCCCTGCTTACACACACGCTCGCTCTGTCGAAAGTAAATAAATATATAAAATCTTAAAAAAAAAAAAGGGAAAGAACTTCAATTGTTTAGTTTTCTTACAAAATATCAACCAATGATATCATGGGACCATAGGAAGAAACTACACATAGATGAATTATGTTTTGTTAATGAAAAAAAAAAGATAAATGTTGCCCAAGTCATACCAAGCTATTTAATGGAAAACTAGAGAAATTGCTAAATATCTCAAAATAGATCAAAGAAGTTTTTAAGAAATGGGGGTCTAAAGAAAAAAAAAGAAATGGGTGTCTAGTCTCACAGGACTAGTGTTAGTGTTATAGCACTGCATCAGAGTCTAATTGCCAGCAATTTTTTTTTTTACTTAGAAGCACATAAAGTAATGGTGCATCTTAAAATTAATATCTTCAGTTCTCTAAAACATGCTGTGAAACTAGTGTTCCTTACTTATAAAAAGCTGCTCTTTCTTCATATTTCAGTCCATTGCTGAGTTTATACCTTCCTACCACTTCCCTAAATATTTGTAGCCCCTCTCCAGGTCGGTGCACTTATTATGTTGCTTTGGAAGGACTGGTGCACTTATTACCTTACCATGGAAGTGAAAGATACAAAAAGTCAAACTCAATAATCTCAACGATTAACACCACAAATGTATAGATAATCCAGACCCTCTACATGGGCTCCACATCCTGCTTCAGAAGAGGACACTACTATCAAAGAACAACACTGGAAGTTCCCCAAGTGAATAAACTTGCTCTTCTAGGACCAGAACTTTCTCTAATGAATCAAAGGTTCTTAAGTACTAAGATGTGTCTTCTGATGGGTAAAACAAAACAAATAACAAAAACATAAATCTCTAGGTTGCAAAGAGAGCAGAGAAGACTTTGTGAGGGAATGTGATCAAACCCACTTCTCTTGCCAGCATCCATGACATATCTTGAGTCTGACCACATGGCAGAATGCAACCAAAGGAATTAAAGAAAACAAGATTATAATAATAACTAATTTTATAGCAAGTTCCCGTATATCTCAACTTACCTACATGGTACATAGTACTTTGAGTATTATTAATAATCTCATTTTACTGATGAAAACATCTTCCAGAAATTTAAGTCATTTTCAGAGAAACATAGAGCTATAAAGTCATTCAGTGAGTGCTCTAATCTTGGTAGTCTTGGGATAAATAACACATCTGATTTCCTTTATAGAAATCACTAGGAGGATAGCCAATCGGTGCCTAAACACCTCCAGTGATAGAAAAAAAATTTTCCCAAGGAAGCTCAGTCCAACTTTATTTTTTTTTAAAGATTTTATTTATTTGACACAGAGAGAGAGATTACAAGTAGGCAGAGAGGCAGGCAGAGAGAGAGGAGAGAGGACGAAGCAGGCTCCCCACTGAGCAGGGAGCCCGATGCGGGCCTCGATCCCAGGACCCTGGGATCATGACCTGAGCCGAAGGCAGAGGCTTTAACCAACTGAGCCACCCAGGCACCCTCAGTCCAACTTTAGATCGGTCATAACTTACCTGGGAACCTGAACTTCAGGAGCCTTAGGAATTCAGTGAGCAAGGGATGNACCAGGCACCCTCAGTCCAACTTTAGATGGGTCATAACTTACCTGGGAACCTGAACTTCAGGAGCCTTAGGAATTCAGTGAGCAAGGGATGTGAGCAAAGGGAGCAAAATGAAGGGAAATGTGCAAAACTGACCCAACTATAATTTTTATCTCTGATTTGGTGGTCAGCTGTCCAACTTGCCACACTCAAAGGTGGGCATATTTTTTCATGCTTTGGCCTGTCAGTGATATTCAAAAAAGTCTAATTCAGGGATGCATGGGTGGCTCAGTCATTAAACATCTGTCTTTGGCTTAGGTCATAATCCCAGCGTCCTAGGATCAAGCCCTAGATTGGGCTCCCTGCTCAGCGGGGAGCCTGTTTCTCCCTTTCCAGCTCCCCTGTGTTTGTGTTCACTCTCTTGCTATCCCTATCTAATAAATAAAATCTTAAAAAAAAAAAAAATGTCTAACTCAGAGGGTAGGTTTCCAGGAACTGAAATAGGGACAATAGGCTTTATCTGATATCCATTTTGTCATGATCAGGGCCTGATTCTACCATTAACAGGACAGAGATGCAAGGTTGCTCCCTGAGAGATACTACAGGGGATGAAAGCAGAAGGAGGAAAGAGACAGGGTATTGAGAACCTAACCAAATGGATGGAGTTCAAGACAGTATGCACCAGTTAACCATGGCAGTAGGTTAGATTAGAAATAGGGTCTGGGCCAACTCTGCAGGGACTGAAGGAAATTTTACCATGGAAGACACTATAGATTTGTGTTTGGGCAAGACCTGAGCAACAGGTACTTCAAGCCTCTTCAGCTGAGGCCAGAACTGCCTCACCAAGGGGACTCATGAACTGACTAGAACTGACTCTACACAGAGGTAGGATCACTAATGACTCAGGAAGTCTGAATAAGACAACGTGTTCACTAGAACCCAGAACTCAGCAAAAGGTCTGCACCCAGTAAAGACTCAATAAATATTTTTTGCATAACCAATGGATATTAAAGGTATAGCTCATGTTCACATAAAGACATGGAGAAGAAATACTACATGGCAGTGAATATGAACAAACTACAGAAAAAGGCTAAATCTCACTGACATAATGTTGAGCAAAAAAGCATGAGACAAATATCACACATGACACAATCCCATTTATACAGAATTTAAGGAAAAGGCAGAGTTAACCTACCATGATAGAAGTCAGAATAGTGGCCACCTTTGGGTAAGGATATTAATTATGAAGGGACACAAGGGAATCTTCAGGAGTGCTGGAAACGTATGTCTTTGGGTAGTAATTTCACAGATGCAAAAATAAGTAAGAATTTTTTCCTGAATTTAAGAAATCTCTTGAGCTATAAAATTAAGATTTGGGAGTTGTATCACCAAAAAAAGTATTTAAGTACAGTTAACATTATTTTGAAACTTTTCTTTATATTGAATACAATCTGCTTCTCCACAGTTTCTACCTATTATTCACAATTGTACCCATGAGGGCCCTAGAGAACAAACATATTTAAAAGCACTTCATATAATCAAAGTCCCCATCTTATTTGTCCCCAAAAATGTTCCCCTGTAGGCTGATTATCCCAGTTCCTTCAACCAAGATATCAAGTCCCTTCACTTGGGGAAGTGGTCTTAATTGCGGAGAATCCTAAACATCCTTTGACAAAGAAATGATGTCCTAACCTCCTGGATAAAAAGACCTACACATAATAGTCATGCCTCTAGGATGACCTCTCTGGAACATCGGTTGCCCCCACAATTTCATAGCTCTCTCTCTTAGCCACTAAAGCAGCAGTGTTCTAGCTCACAGTGGCCATTGCAAAACATAGCTTTTAAAAACACAGTCTAGGCCTGGGAAGGTGGCTCTTTTCCCACAAAGGGACACAATTTGAAAAACATAGTAGCATGAAAACAATACACCATTTGTGGTCTATTCTGAGAACTGTGAAAAGAAATATGGACCTAAGAATTGAATGCAACTCATTTATAAAACTCCACTCTTCTACTTCAGTAAAACTGTACATCAGTTCTACTAGTTATATAACTAATTTGGTCTGAAGTCTAGAAACAAAATTTGAGTACATTGCTTTCCTAGTTCTACAGACATTTAGATGCCATAATGCTTTGCTATGGGGACTGGACGTGTGCACTGATCGGACAGCATCCCTGGACTCTACCCACTAGATGCCAGTGGCACCCCCTCCCCCACTCATGACAACCAAAAATGTCTCTAGACTGCCCACACTGAGAACCACCATTTCAGGTCACTCATAAAAACATTTAAATTTTGTGATATATATTTTCTACCAAGCTCACTTTTAAGAAGTATGGGATATTGCTCACCACTCATACAAATTGAGAATTCCCTAAATAATACTATTATTTTACCATCTCATGTATAAAAATCCTAACAATGAATAGTTTTAAATATATATTAGATGATCTCACTGCCCTCTTTTTGCTGAGATCCTGTGACAGTAAAATAAAGAAGTTTGGCTTTAATTATTATTAATTACAAAATTCTACCAGGCTTTTCTGTCAATACTGATACCACCACTTTTTAAAATCCCAACCTAGAAATGGTGCACCCACCCAAGCGGCTCACTCAAGGTGCACCAAGACAGGAGGAATATAGATCCAGTCATCTCAGTGGAAACTGAAGTCCTAGAGGGCATATCAGGGAAGGTGAAGAAGAGAATCGGAAGGACTGACTCAGAAGGAATGGTATATGAAGACTGGCCAATGAGTAAAAATTTTCCCTTTGCTCTCAAACTAAAATACATGTGTTTTCTACCTGAAACTGTTCAAATCACTACTTATCTTTCAAAGGAAACTGTTGGTCTGTGGTCCTGTTACTTTCTGGCTTATCTAGGGTACCGGCTTACATAGAAATCTGAAAAACACTTTCCACATTGTTTAAATGAAGAAGAAAATTCCATTTACTAAGCAACTTATTTGCAAAAAAACTCACAGAATATAATTTGCCCCTAAATTTAGGGCCTTGAGTGAATGGGAAAACATGGAAGGATGGCACTCTTGTTCCCCTCCCCCTCCCCTCAGTCATCACACCCCATTTGCAGGTTCTGTTGCTCAGGGAAACCACAGCAGTACCTGCAAAGTCAACATCATATAGAGTCTGACTTTGTGATCCTTTAGGGAAAACAAGAACTCTTCACACCTTTTAGCATCTGCATTGCAGACAACATACTATCACGTGTTTTCAACTTCATTTTTCACAGAAAAAGAGGCTCCAGAGCTTTTCCTAAGCTAAATCATTAACATCTTGATAGAACTGGCTTCCAATTAAGATGATGTACTTTGTACATGGTCGCATTCAATGTTTGGAGAACAGAAGGAAAGGAAGTTCCATTTGCATCCCTTCCCAGCAAACTTCTCTTAACCACGGCTTGCTATCTGTAAAATGGGGATATTTGTACTTACTGAAAGGAATCAAACAAACCTCACAGTAACTAACACAGAGTAGAAATCAAATTAATTTTATTCCTTCCTCCCTCCTATTCTTTCACCCATGAGATAGCATGAGCTTTTATTTTGCTAGAAAGAGAGTAACAGAAAGAGAGGAGGTGGAGAGAAAACAAGAAAACAAAGAGAAGTAGAGAAACAGAAAGCAGACAGCAAATAGAGTGCTGCTCTCTGAGAACAAAATAAAGTAACTGACTCTCTGGCAACTCAAACTTCTCTCTGAGAAAGACAGTAACAAGTAGTTAATTATGATACCGAAAATTTGAGAGTTTTTCCTTCTGTCATAAAGTCATCTTGAGAATAATTTATTTATGTTGACAGGATTTATCAGAAAATGAGCCCTCTTATCTATAGCAGCTAAAAATGTCTTGAAAATCAAACTTTACAACCTATTCTTCCTATAGCCTCTTCTGACCACAGTATTCCAAAGACACTGCCACCTAAACACTAAAACCGGAACTCAACAAACTGCGCCACCATCACAAGTCCAACGATAAGATTTCACACCCTCCTTACTTTCTGCCAACGTTGCACAGTTGTAGAGTGGTGAACTTTCAAAATATAAACTATAATGAACTCAAATAATATTAGGCATGACTCATTCACCAGAAGAATTCAATCATTATTAATTAGTGTGCTTTTGATTATCAACTTATAATAGACGTTATCCAAAGGCTAATCTCATATATACAGTTGAAATATTAACCAAGAATGCTGATAACGTAAAAGATTTACTCACTTGTAATCTTCACCTAGATTCCTGAACTCATAAAGCTGGTAATATAAACTTATTTTCATCTTCATCTCTATAAAAAATTCTTTAAAAATTTTACCCAAATGCCTAAAAAAATGGTTTATATTACCTGAGAGACCAAAATTTGCTTTCATTATGAATTGCATCATTATATGTCTTATAAAGGTGTTTTTAAATGGGTTTAATTTAAATAAAGACTTTTTTCAAGGACAACCTAATATATAAGCATTAAAATCACCTGAGTTGATATCTTTAATAAGCTATAACCAGATAATCAGGGGCTATAAAGGATTAATTTTTCTCTTACATTATCAAAGAACAGCTGTAAAAGTACAAAATCCACTGTTAAACCTGTGTTTACAGTTCTAATGGCAGATTTATAAAGTAATGTGTATAGCAACGGTTTCTCTATCATTTTTTTTTCTTTTCTTTCGACAGAATTGAATACCCTCTTTCTTTTTCAAGCCTAATGTTGAAGATTCCATGGTAACTGACTTTTTATTTGGTTTCCTTTCTTAGCCTTTGTTGTTCTTTGCTCTGCTTTTAAGTCAGAAAAATATTTTACTTAAAAATACAGGGGGGCGCCTGGGTGGCTCAGTGGGTTAAAGCCTCTGCCCTCGGCTCAGGTCATGATCTCAGGGTCCTGGGATCGAGGCCCGCATCGGGCTCCCTGCTCGGCGGGGAGCCTGCTTCCCCCTCTCTCTCTGCCTGCTTCTCTGCCTACTTGTAATCTCTCTCCCTCTGTGAAATAAATAAATAAAATCTTTAAAAAAAAAAAATACAGGGAAATCAACAATCTAGTCTTCAGGGTATTTAGCAACTCCTAAGACTTTTCATTTTAAGAAAAGATAAAAGTTCTCTTACAGTCTTGCATTAGAGCATAATATTGAAAAGAATTAAACTGGAATCATAGGACTGAAATACAACGTAGTGGCTGAAATACTGGATTGGATAATTCAGTGTTCCATTTCCCAATCACTGTTGCACATTTCTTATTTTTTTCATGTCTGTAAGCAACCATTTGTTTACAAAAATTAATTGTAGAGAAGGCATTACAAGTTGTATTACCAATTCCTCCTGAATTGTAACGATAGCCCACTTACTTAAATTTTATGGATCTAAATCATTTTATACATAAAATGGAACTAAGAATGCTCCCTACATCTTCTCATTTCAACAAATGAAGTGATTGTTAATAAGTCTGGCTCTGTAAGGCAGTTGAAGCTGTTCTCCTCAGTATAAAACAGCATAAAACAACCCATAGCTAAAATGAACATTTTTTTCTATTCATATTTTCTGACTCCAATTCATATTTTAATGAATTTATTGATGGCTTTGAACTGAAAAATTCAGCTCGGAAGCCTCCAACAACACTTTACTTTTTTTAAACTGCCCAAAGATAATAGAGTTACAAAAGTAGAAAGATTCTTTTCTTCCTTCAAGTTAAATGACTTACAGGTGAGTTTCAATGTNCTTTTTTTAAACTGCCCAAAGATAATAAAGAGTTACAAAAGTAGAAAGATTCTTTTCTTCCTTCAAGTTAAATGACTTACAGGTGAGTTTCAATGTTTAATGTAACTGTTTTCTATGCATTTTTTAATTACAGAAATTTTAAAAACTACTTCTATTAATGAGTTATCCTAACTCTATGGAAAAAAGAATTATAACCTTACTTTAAAAACCAGTAATATCACTTGGTTACAAGTAATTTTTTTTTTAAGATTTTATTTATTTGTCAGAGAGAGAAAAAAACACAAGCAGGGAGAGTGACAGGCAGAGGGAGAAGGAGGCTCCCTGTTGAACAGGGGGCCTGATGCAGGACTCTCTAGCCCAGGACCCTGGGATCATGACCTGAGCTGAAGGCAGAGGCTTAACCAACTAAGCCGCCCATGCATCCCAAGGTTACCAGCAATGGATACAAGAAATTCAGCAAGAATATAGAACAACAGAACTAATCAACCAACAGGATCTCACTGACATACACAGAAGTCTCCACCTAGCAACACCAGAATACACATTATTTTCAAGCTCCCATTCACCAAGATAGATTATATCCTGGGTCAAAAACAAATGTTAACAAATTTAAAGAACTGAAATCATACAGACTATGTTCTCTGACTACAGTGGATTCAAACTAGAATAGCAGAAAAATCTTTAAACACTTCCTAATTAGAAATACATGTTTAAGTAATCCATTGGTCAAAGAGGAAATATTCATAAAAATATACAGAATTAAATGAAAGTGAAAATACAACATGTAAATTGTAGAATACACTCACAACAGTACTGAAAGAGAAGTTTACAGCACCTAAATGCTTACACTGGAGACAAGGAAATGTTCCAAGTCAATAATCAAAGTTTCTAGCTTATTAAAAAAAAAAAAAGAAAATAAATTCCAAAAAAGTAGAAGAAAATAAAAGACCTAAGAACAGAAATTACTGAAATTGAAAACAGCAAAACAATAGCGAAAATTAATGGTACAAAACCCGGATCTTGGGGGAAAAAAAAATCAGTGAAACTGATAATCCTCTAGCAAGAGGATCCTCTAGCAAGATTAAGGAGAGCAGGAGAAAGGAGACATTAATCATCCATCTCAAATAAAATGAGGGATATCACAACAGATCCTGCAGCCACTAAAAGATAATAAGAGAACACTACAACATTACCCTCACAAATTCAACAGATTAGGAGAAATGGACAAATTCCTCAAAAACAAAAACTATCATAGCTCAGCCAAGATGAAATGAATACCTGAATAGCTCCATGATTATTAAAGAAATTAAGTTTGTAATTAAAAAGTTCACCTACACGAAAAGGTATCTTCCAGGTCCAGGTGGTTTCACTAGAGATTCTTACCACATAATCAAGAATTAACACAAATTTCAGTCTTTTTCAGAAGATTAGGAATAGGAAAAACACTTCCAAACTCATTTTATGTGGCCAGTATTACCCTGATATAAAAATAGATGAATTGCCGTTTGCAACCACGTGGATGGAACTGGAGGGTATTATGCTAAGCGAAATAAGTCAATTTAGAGAAAGACAATTATCATATGATCTCTCTGATATGAGGAACTTGAGGGCCAGGGCGGGGGGTCATGGAGGGTAGGGAGAGAAAAAATGAAACAAGATGGGATGGGGAAGGAGACAAACCATAAGAGACTCTTAATCTCACAAAAAAACTGAGGGTTACTAGGTAGGGGGTGGGAGGGTAGGGATAGGGTGGATGGGTTATGGACATTGGGGAGGGTTTGTGCTTTGGTGAATGCTGTGAAAGGTGTAAGCCTGATGATTCACAGACCCATACCCCTGGGGCAAAAAAAAAAAAAAGTGTGAAAATTTCTAAAATAAAAGTATTATCATCAAAAAAAAAAAAAACCAACCAGATGAAGACAACACTGAGAAGAAAAGAGGAGGGGAAGGGAGAGGGAGGAGGGGGGAGGGGAGGGAAGGGAAGGGAAGTAAATGACAGAGTAATCTCTTATTAATTTATATGCAAAAATCATCAACAAAGTATTAGCAAACCAAATCCAAAAATGTACAAAGAGAATTATACACTATAGCCAAGTAAAGTTCACTCCAGTTACTAAAGTTCACTATTTGGTTCAATATTTGAAAATCAATCAATAATACAACATATTAACAGACTAAAGGGAAAAAAAGTCATAAGATCAATTCAATTGATTTAGATAAAGCATTTGACAAAATTCAACGCCCATTCATGATAAAAGTAAAACTGTCAGTACCCCAGGAAAAAAGGAACATTTCTTGAACCTCATAAAAAGCATTTATAAGAAAACCTATAGCTCACAGCACACTTAATGGTGAGTGAATTTTCTCCCTCTAATATTGGGAGCAAGAAAAGGAAGGTCACACTCACCATTCTTATTTGAGAAAATATTGGAAGTTCTAGCCATTGTATTAAGATTTCCTAAAAAAATAAACAAAATTTCCTGTGTGAAATAGAAAAGAAATAAATCTACCTCTGCAGATTCCATGACTGTCTACATAAAAATACAAGGAATCTATAAAAAGAAAAAAAAAAAAAAACTCCCAGAACTAATAACTGAGCTCAGAAAGGTCACAGAAACTAAGATTTAAAAATGTAATACCATTTATAATTTCTCCAAAGAAAATTAAAAACTTAGGTATAAATCTAACAAAACATGTTTTTGTATTTCATCTGTATGATGAAATTGAAATGTTAATGACAAAAAAATTCAGAAATATCATGTTCACAAAATATAAAATAAAAATATCAATTCTCCCTAAAAAATATCAACATAATAAAAATATCAATTTTCCCTAAATTGATCTATAGTTTTAATGAAATTCTTAAATCTTAGTAAGATTTTTATAAACATAGAATATCTTATTCTAAAATATTTATGAAACTGAAAGGTCCCAGAATAGTCAAAACAATTCTGAAAAGAATTACATGGGAGGAATTCCTCTTCCCAATGTTAAGACATAGTATCTACCTACAGTAATCAAGACAAAGTGTTAATGGCAGAGTGATAAACACACAGATCAATGGAACAAAATGAAAAGCCCAGAAATAGATCCACACAAATAATTTTGCCCAATTAATTTTCGGCAAAGGCACAAAAGTCAATGAAGGAAAAATAACCTTTTTCAATAGTGTTGGAGCAATTGAATATAACATAGGCAAAAATATGAATCTTAACCTAAACTTCATACTTTATAAAAAAATTGACTCAATGTAAAACATAAAGCCATAAAATGCCTTTTTCAAAAAAGGAGAAAATACTCAGGACCTAGAACTAAGCAAAGAGTTCTTCAACTTGACACCAAAGGCACAATCTGAAAGAGGAAACCTTGATGAATCGGACTTCATCAAAATTAAAACCTTTTACTCTGTGAAAGACCCTGTTAAGAGAATGAAAAATAAGTTACAGATTGGGACAAGATATTTCCAAATCACATCCAATAAAAGACTGGTATCTGGAAGAAAGAACTCTCAAAATTCAACATTAAAAAAGAAGCAATCCCATTAGAAAGTAGACCAAAGACATGCAAGACATTTTACCAAAGAGGTCATACCAATGGCAAGTAAGCACATGAGCAGATACTCAACATTATTAGTCATTAGGGAAATGTTATTTTTTTTATTACGTTTGAAGATTTTTTTTTTGGAAGATTTTACTTATTTATTTTACAGAGAGACAGAGATCACAAGCAAGCAGAGAGGCAGGCAGAGAGAGGAGGAAGCAGGCTCCCTGCTGAGCAGACAGCCCGAGGCAGAACCTTGTAGTGATGGCTAAGTATTACAATTGCATTAGGCAAAGTATAGGTGATACAACTGCACAGAGCTATACACACATAAACACACACACCACTGCATGTATTACTAACAAAATCTGAATGAGCTCTGAATTGTACCAATATTAATTTATTGGGTTTGATATTCCATTACAGTCATGCAAGATATTAACACTGGGGGAGGCTAAGGGAGGGGTGCCCTGGATTTCCCTGTAATTTTCTTTGCACATTACTGTGAATATATAATTATCGCAAAGTAAAAAGGTTTTCAAAAGTTAGTAAATGAAACAAATCGATTGGGTATAAGATGCATGCAAAGTCAAGGCCAAATATAGATTCTCTAGAACATTATTTACAATATTACTTACAATAAAGAATAATATATTTAAGGTCAGCTAGTATATACTTTCTCATTAATAATAAAACAAATTGGTCACGTGCTTCCCTAAATCAAAAGTTAATTTGTCTTTAGCTATTTCTCTTTAATATGTTGTAAATTGTTAAATGATTATTATGGTTGATTTGCATATTCCATAAATATCTTCACTTCTTCAGAATATTCTGTAAACTTGGCCATAGGAATATCTTCAGATTAAATGGTTTCAGGAAAATAGTGAAAATTAAGTTATTTGGGAGGGGCATGAAAGATTCTTATGCTTTTAAAGGCATTTTGTAGTGAATCCCATTGATAGTTTCAAAACAACTCACTTCAACATGATAAAAGATGTCTTTTAAACTTTAAAGAGTAATTTAAAAAAAGATTTCATCATTTTTATGTGTACATCTTGTTTTAAACCCAAAAATACTTAACTTGAAAAAGAATTGCGTTTTCAAACTGTATTCAGTATTCTTGAAACATGACTGAAATATCTTAGGACATTAGCAAAGTGAAATTTTTTAATCGGAAGGTGAACTTGTTTCCTGTTAGTTGTTGTAGTAAACTACCATGAACTTGGTGGCTTAGAACAACAGAAGTTTATTCTCTCACGGCTCGGGAGAACAGAAGCCCTAACTCATGTATCATTGGGCCATACTCAAGGTGTCAGAGGGCTGTTTCCTCCAGCCGCTGTAGGTGAGAATCCATCCCAGTTCCTGGCAGCTGCGGGTATCCCTTAACTTGGTGCCCTATGACTCCAGTCTCTGCCTCCATGACCTCGCTGCCTCCCTCCCTGTGCAGAGATCTCTCTGCCTCTCTCACATAAGGGCACCTGGGAATGGATTTAGACCCCACACAGATAATATAGATTACTCTCTCCATGTCAAGGTCCTTAATTCAATCCGATCAGCAAAGACCTTTTTTCCTTATAAATTAATATTTACAGGTTCCAGGGATTAGGATCTGCTGCTGTCTTTGCCATTACTCAGCAGACCACAAGGAGTCAGTAACCATGGTTTTGGTTCTTCTCAACTTCTGCTTAGTGTACATACACAGTAAATAGCTAAATGTATTTGTATCTTGTAATTGTGCATTTTAGAATAATTTAGGAGACTTTGTTTCCATTTTCAAAGGTCTTTTTCAACTGAAAGACCCTTTAACAAAAAAATATGGACGTAACCAATGTTGTTTACAAATTAAAGCACATACAACAGCTAAACTCTACTACTACTAAGGATTCCAAACCTAATTTTCTATTAAAATCCTTGTGCATATAAGGAATAGGAGAAAAGACAGCCAATAGTCTTAGAAAATGTTCAGCCTTACTACTAAATTAAAGAGATGCATATAAAATATCCCATTTTTTTAATACTGAACAAGGCAATAAATATTCATCTAGATTTAACCAATCTAAACATACTGTCATATTAGCTTTAAATATTTTTTAAAAGTTATATAGATGTAATGGAAGCCCCTGTCGCCTCACAGATTCCTTTTCCTCATCTTTCCCAGAAGTAATGACTGTCTTGAGTTTGGCATATTACCATTTCTACACGTTTTTCATACTCACTATATATGTGTAGCTCTTTATATATTTACTATTTATCTGTATTCAGAAGTAATCAGTATTGTTCACGTTGCCATTTTTCTGTATCGATACACACAGATCTACTTCACTCATTTAAACTGCTAAAGTTTCCTTATATGGCTATACACTTATTTACTAATCCATTTCTCTTTGGATGGAAAGGTTTCCAATGTTTTGTTATTATACAAAATGCTTCAACGGAGATAATATTTTTCATGTCTCAAAATGACAAAAGATTTAAAATTAAAATACTCCATGATGATGAGAATTACTGATAGGAATGTAATTTTATACAGTTTTTCTGATTTGGCAATATGTACCAAGACCTTTAAAAATATGTATACTCATAACCCTATAACCTTACTACTAAAAGTATACTGTTATCAATATTTCTCAAAGCGTGATTCCCCAGACCAATAACATCAGCACATGCAAAGTATCAGGGCCCTACCTCCGACCTCCTTGATCATAAGCTTTGGCGATGGGAATATGCAATTTTTGGTTTACCAAGCCCAACAGCTGATTCTAACACATGCTAAATTTTAGAAAATAACTGCTCAGGTAACTGATCAAAAATTCTCAAGGATGTTCACTACAGAATCACTTTTAATTAACAGGTAGGACTCACCCTCGATGTCCTACAAAAGGAAATGGTGGTATGAATGAAAATATATGGGAAAATGGCTTCAATATTATGCAATAAGAAAATGGCATGATCTGGGCGCCTGGGTGGCTCAGTGGGTTAAAGCCGCTGCCTTCGGCTCAGGTCATGATCCCAGGGTCCTGGGATCGAGGCCCACATCGGGCTCTCTGCTCAGCAGGGAGCCTGCTTCCTCCTCTCTCCTCTCTCTCTGCCTGCCTCTCTGCCTACTTGTAATCTCTCTCTCTCTCTGTCAAATGAATAAATTAAAAAAAAAATCTTTAAAAAAAAAAAAAAAAAAAAAAAAAAAAAAAAAAAAAGAAAATGGCATGATCTAAAGTTCTATGTATAGCAAAATAGCTTTTACAAGTTATAAATATAAAAGTTATATATAAATACAGCCACACACCCTCCTATTCAAAGGTATTAAATAAGAATACTCACATAGACGTATAGTTTGAATTACTACATCTACATTTAGGTAACATATCACTCATGTATGCCAGCATGTCCCCTTACTAGTTACATCTATGGAAAAGTGATAGATAATGCTTATGTTTTTGTGAACATGAGTAATTGCTACTGAATTTTTTTAACTCCAAATACCACGATGCTTTGATGCACAAGCAGGTTCCCAACAAGGTAAATTGAGTTTTTTGTTAGAAGTATTATTTTATGCAAAAATTTCCTAAAATAGCTAGACATTATGTAGATACAACCTTTAACACGTACTCACGCACATTCTAACAGTCTATTAATAGACATACAGGGAATGTTAAAACTGGATGGTATGACATCCGGTGAAATAGATATAAATTCTACATCAATAGACCTTGCAAATTTAAAAGAATGAGCTTTAAATTGTGTGGCAGCTGAAATCTATCTAAAGTTCTTAGTATTCTCTATGGCAATCAAATGGGTCATTATAACCTCAACATTCATTTACATAATTCAAATGTTACTTAACCTACCATATGTAACCCTATTTTTAAAAAAATATATAGTTTTGGTCACATCTGATGTATATACCATGATAGAAATTTAATTCCAATTTTCCTGAACTGGAAAACAGATTTTTGTCTGAGCCCTGTAGCACTTACATTCAATTTTAACTTGTAATTCTCAATATGTTCCTATTACATTCAGAGAATAATAGGGAGCATGCCTGCAGCTAGTTTAATACCTTTAAATTCCTATGGATCACAATGAAATACCATGTAGCCCAGCATGCTTCATATCTCAAAGGTTGTGAGCTGTTAACACTGTACTTTTATTAAAATTCTTATTAATTTTTTCCTGTCAATCTGAATATAAAATTACTTTATCACTTTCCTATAGAATAAAAATGTGAAGAAAATATTACTTTACTTCCAACTACTTATCTAGCCAAAAATGGAAAAAGAAATTTAGAAAAAGCCAATTATATCATAGTCTAAGAATAGCCAATTTTTTAATATTTTAATATCAAAATGGCACGGTTATATATCTATAGTGATTTGTTCAATAGACCAAGAGTTAAGTCCCTGCCCTCAAGAAGTATTCATTCTAGTGGGAGTAACAGACAACAAATATCTAACAATTCAAGAATTAGTACCATGAAAAAGAGAAGCTTCTAAACATCTAAAAAAAAAAAAAAAAGCAGAATTAAACACAAAATGTGGTTAAAGGCAGCCCAAGAACAGAGCAAAGCTTGCACAAAGGCCCTAAGGTGAGAAACTGCTGGTGAAAAGTGCTCTGAGGGTACAGGGGAGGACAGAGTGGCCAGAGAATTATGAGCAAACAAGAACAAGGTCCAAGACGGGGCTGAGTAAAGGCAAGCTCAGATTGAACAGCCTCTATAAATCATGACAGGATATTGAGCTTATCCCAGCAGCACCAGGAAGCCACTGATGTGTCAAAAGGCTATCCCTAAGAAGGAAGGGCGAGCTGATCCTGAGGGCAGAAAGACGTCGTGGTGGGTCAGGTGAGAGATGGTAGGAATTTGGGGTTGAGGGGATATCACTTCAGATGGAGACACACAGACATATTCACAATCTGGGAATCTATGTTGGAAAAAGAACTTGTTTATAAATAGGATGGAGATAGAAGTGGGCTGTGAGTGTGAAGGTACAAAGTTAGCTCTTAGTTGACTTATCTGAAAGGAATGGAGTTGTCATTTACTAAAGTTGAAGCACTGAAGGGGGACAGATTTACTGTATGTGGAGGGGGCCATGTTAACTTCGGGATGTCTGTAAAATATACAAGTGAAGATATCAAAACCAGATATAAATCTGGCACTCAACAAGGGTCTAGGCTAGAAAAATCTAAATTTTTAATCTTACCTTTCGCTTCCAATTAAATACAATGCATGACTATGGTGGGGGGGGAGTATTAAAAAGTACCACAGAGTTCTTTTTCTATATGTACATACACCCCACACACAATTATTCTAAGAAATTATATTGTTTTTAATCTGATGTTTAACTTAATGTAGTTTTAAGAATTTTTTCTTCAGAAAAATAGATTTCTTCTGACATACATAAATTGAAAAGTATTAAATGGTTTCTATAAAGGTACATAATTTCTAATATTTTGCTATAATAAGTAGTACTACAATAAACACTCTTCACTGTCTTTGTGTGGTGAAATTCATAGCTCACAAGAAATACTACACAATATGTGTAAGCACACAGGATTAAATATATCACTTCTCAACAGGAAGTAGGAAATAAGAGTTATTTTCTTTTTTTTTGCAAATGACTATAAAGAAAGTTTTTAAATTTCACTTGCAATTTACATGTTTTAAAACTGCAAGTATACAGATAATCAGTTTCAACATTAGAAATGAAAAGTTCGGGGCGCCTGGGTGGCTCAGTGGGTTAAAGCCGCTGTCTTCAGCTCAGGTCATGATCCTAGGGTCCTGGGATCGAGGCCCGCATCCGGCTCTCTGCTCAGCAGGGAGCCTGCTTCCTCCTCTCTCTCTGCCTGCCTCTCTGCCTACTTGTGATCTGATCTCTCTCTGTGTGTGTCAAATAAATAAATAAAATCTTAAAAAAAAAAAAAAAAGAAAAGTTCTCAGAAGGATGTGGCTTCTAAGGAATAAAAAAAAGAAAAAAAAAAATCTATTCCACTAGACTGCCTACCCTACTCCTCTGTTAGTCCCCACTAACGGCCCTGTAGAGAATGTCAGGGTGGTGATCACTTTGGCAGCACAGCTCCTCTGTGCAAGGATGTCACACAAATTCATGAAAGTTCCATTTTTTGAGTTGTTGAGAGTAGATCCTAAAAGTTCTCACCAAAAGAAGATTTTTTTTTCTTTTTGTTGTATCTTTATGAGAGGATGGGTGTTACCTAAATCTATCATGTAATCATTTCAAAATATATATAAATCTAACCATCATGTTGTACACCTTAAATGTATACAGGGATATATGTCCATTATTTCTCATTAAAACTGGGGCAAGAGCCTATCAGGGAATCTCAATGCTCCTAGTGAGGTAGGAGCATCTTCAGGTTCTGGAGACCTGGCTCACTTGTGTCTCCAACCACACACCCGTTCCCACCTCCGATCTCAGTTTACTTGATTATATCATCATTTGTATATGTGAGCACTTTTTTTGCCCAAATCAAGAACAAAAGAGAAGCATGTGTCAGAGATTGGATTTCTGAAAGCAGCGTCCAGGCCAACATCCCAGGAAATACAGAAGTATCTGTTGGGGTGTCTGTTGGGAACCACTCCTTCATAGGAGAATGCACCCCCTTCTTTAACGCTTTTCTGTTTCTTTTGAAACAATCTGTTTCCCTTGAAAGTCCACTCACTGCTGAGCTTGGAGGGGGTGCCTGCTGCTCTTAGTAACAGATATTATCTAGACATTTTTAACTCCCTTTTCTGCCCCCAGTCCCACCTGCAAACTATAAATTGAAGAAAGAGGTATCTCAAAAACATGAAATCTTCGTTTGCCTGGTGGGATATCTTTATTCTTGAGTAATTTCTCCAAATAACACCCTTGAGTCTCTGAAAAATGTAAAAATTGCCTGTAGAGTCAAGGCAAATGAGGGCTAAATCCATTCATTATTTCCCTCTAGACTCTCATTCACCTCTAGCTGTAGGAAGCATCCCAAACACAGGACTGATGAAAAGTGTATAAACACATTCAGATACTCAGGTTGTCACAGGGAGCATTTTGTGTTCTTGATTTTAATGTAAGCAAAGCTGAGCAGTGGAAATGTTCAGGTGAAAATAGAGATTTTTTTTTCTTGCTGCAAGACAGCATTTCTCATCTGAATGATTTTATTCTTTTCCTTTGAATTTCATGGCAAATTCTGAAACCAGTTCATATCTGACATATCGTGGATCCTTACCTGTACCTTCTTCATTGCCCAGCAAGAAGCAAACATAATTGATCAGCAATCCATGGCCCTGATTTTTGCTTTGTTATGAACTGTCTTTGCATCTCTCAAGATAGTCTATATTATGTTTTGGTAACAAAGTACTCCAAACTCTCAGTTGCCAAATAGAACTTAAATAGTCAGCGAACTGAGGGACCCTGGTGGGTAGATCAGCCATCATCTCAAATGCTGCAGTCAACAAGCCAAAAGAGAAATGAGTGCTGAAGGGTCTCACAGGATAATTCAACTCTGGCCCAGAAATGGCATAGTCCAGCCACTTCTATTTGCAACTCCTCAGCTAGAGCTAAACATATGGTTCCACCAAAGAGAGGCCAGGAAGTACAATCCTAACATGTTTCTGAAGGCGAAGAGCCAGAAATAGTTGAAGAATAGCAATAAGGACCATTCCATTCCTCTAAAAGAACTATTTTTTTTTCCTTTCAAAAATATTGTAGGGAAAATTGAGAAAAGCTAACTGGATAGCAAAGTATAGAAAAACACGCATTTCTCATTGTTAAGACTATATAAATAGTAATGTTCCATCAGCTACATGCACCATTTTTTAGCAAATAACAACACCATGAGAGCTATTACTCTCTTATCTCCATATGTACATAGTTTGGGACTTCTGTCATTTATATCTCACCTTTTCCAAAAAGGTTTTGTGGTAACTTACAAAGATACATAAAGCAAAAAAGAATAAAGAACAGTGAGTCAGGAGAAAGGGAAAAGAAGGAGTTAAAAGACAAGGCTAACAATAAATTAAAATCCAGTATCTGTGACAGAGGATCTGGAATGCATTTATAGAAGTCAGTGACAATTTTGGCTCTGAATACAACAGGAACTATGCAAAAAAAGAAACAGGATCAATGGTATGATACATAGCATCAACACAATAAAAGCAAAATATGTCATATCCAGCCCCTGAGTCCTCACAGATAGGTAAGGTATAACATGGTACAGAAAGGAATAAAAAGTAGGTCTACAATAAACATAACACTATAAGGCTGTGTCCTATCTTTTACTATGCTATCACAGTCACACATCACAAATATTTTTATTATTATTTTCAGGTTTACTGATAATTATTATAATGACTATGTTTGTCAACATCCCACATCTTTAAGGTCACCTAGGACATAAATGAAGCAAAGAAAATAAGCTTTCTCTCCCAAATGTAACATTCATTAAACCACAGCACACAAATGGGCATAAAGACTGCTGAATGTGGCCTTTAATTATTTACTTCACACAGTACTGTTTTTGAACTTGAATTTGAATGTTTTTAGGTCTAGAAATCATCTCTCCACTTTGGCTACTTAGGCCATAACTTCTCACCACTTTCTAAGATGATCCAATTTATGTCCTCCATGGAGTCCCTGAAGGAATTCAAGTTTGAGACCCCTGGTACAATTACAGTGACTCAGTAAAATAGAATGTTTCATAAATTCAGTGTCTATTCCCTCTGTACCAGTTGCTTTGAGGAAATATAAAACAATAACTCTACTGATGTTTCTCAAACAGCTAAGTCTGTTGGGGGAGATAATAGCAAAACATTTGAGAACATATAGTACTAAAATAACAATAACTATTCTATATATTTTATTGCTCTTTGTATTTTAGCAAGCTATTTCATCACCGCAGTGGGTTCTTTCAGGAGCCCCATGAAACCATCAAAAGAAGGATTATAGTTTCCATTTTTCAGATAAAAACACTGAGATCCAAATAGGTAAGTTGCCTTACTTCAAGTCACATGGCTAATCACAGACAGAGCATAAGCTCCATGGGGGTGCTCTCTCTTCCACAGTTTTATATCCCATACAGTACCACATACAGTAGGCATTTCATAAACATTCTCTAACAAGCAAAAGAACCTCTGGGTCAACACATACTGATTCATAAACAGGGACAGTAGAAGAAAGCTTGCAGATAAGAATGATCAGAATTCACATGTCATACTATATCATACCCAGTATTTGTGAAATTTATAAGGACTAGGCATTATTATGATGCCAAGACATTTGTAACATGTAGGAAAAATGAAAAATGCAAGGGACCTAAAAATTTATACATATATATAATAATCCCAAATATTCATGAAGAGTATCAGTAATATCTGTAATAGGAAAATATTGGAAGCTACCCTAATGCCTGCTGATAGAAGCTGGTTGATCAAAATATGGTGTATCATCACAATGGAGAGTTTTATTTATTTTTAAGATTTTATTTATGTATCAGAGAGAGCACAAGCGGGGGAGGGGGTGGGTAGAGAGAAGGACAGAGGGACAGGGAGAAGCAGACTCCCCACTGAGCGGATAGAGGCCGACACGGGGCTCCATCCCAGGACCCCGAGATCGTGACCTGAGCTGAAGGCAGATGCTTAACCAGCTGAATCATTTTGGTGCCCCCACAATGGATATTTTTAGACTGAAGTTTAAAATTTGACTAAATACATTATATGTTTAAAAGAGCAAGAGAAAAATACACAATAAATGGATATTCTATGGGAGAATGAGATGGGCTAGTACATCTTTTTTTCTTGTCTGTTCTAGTAGTTTCCACGTTTGAGAGAGTTCAAAACCAGGAAATAGGGAAAACCCACCAAATTCAGCTCTTTAAGGAAAAGTAATGTAGATGAAATTTAAAAAAAAAAAAAAGTCCTTCATTTGCTAAGATAACCAAGAATACACAGTCAATATATTGATATAAGAGGTAAGGAAAAAGGGTCATATCAAGAAACTGAATTAGTCCTAGAAAAGAAATAATGCCAATAGTTTAATTTTTATTTTTATTACGGCCTTGTTAGTGTAGACATGCTATATTAAATAGCAGTAGTAATTTTCATACTTTTTAATTTACACAAAATCTTATCCCTTACTCTCTCTAAAGAGATGTTCTTCTTTTCATCTTTTATTTTTGAATAGTCTTTTTAAAAAATACTTAGCTTTTTTTTTTTTTAATAAATCACAAGATTACTCATAGGCAAACCTTAAGAAGCTGCATTTCAATTCAGATAAATCTCAAAGTGGTACAGGGTTTCTGGGGCTGCTGTCTATCCTAAAAATATCAAACCAAGGATTCCATCTGAACAAGTATGTTTATGCCATTTTCTGTACAGTAAAATTTTCTCATTACAGAATCGGAAGGTGGCATAGTCAGTACACCTTGATTTGTTAAGTTTCCTTTAGAAAACGTGAAGTTAGAGAAACCAATGCTAATCAAGACCTACTGAGTTTTTTTGGAATTCTGGATACATACCGAATCGAAATCCCAGTTATTCTAACCTTCTTTAATAGTCCCTGGCTCTATTTCCTCATATTTTCACCTCTCTTACCTGTGTAATCTCCATCCGAGGATTCTACATCATACCAAATGGCTAATGAATGAAATAGTCTTCCTGCCAGTGTATCTAAATGCCTGCTATAAAATAACTATAAAACTAATCCTTTTTAATGTACCATTCAAGTCACAAAAAGAGTTTAACAGCTACAACAGAGGTAAGTCAAAAAAGGCATTACAAAATTTACTTGATAAAGTATCTTAAAGTTACACAAGGAAAGAGACAAAATAAAATAAATTCCCCTAATGTACCGCAAATATCAACCACCACACACTACCTACAAGCCATATGTTTTTTCCATCTGTTGTGTTATCGTCAACTAAATTTATAGTATTTGGGCTATCAGAAGGATTGTCAAACACGAGCTGGGCAGGATTTTAAAACCTAGGTGTTACTGTTAGTTGTTCCTTCTTTTCTGGTATTTTGTTTTTTGTTGTGTGTGTGTGTGTGTTTTTTTTTTTTTTTTTAAGAAGCTACCCATCTCTATGCTCATCCCACAACTGATATTTATTGGGTTCCGAGTAAGAGCCCTCCAATATTTCTGAGGAATATAAGTTAGTCCTCGGAAAGCTTAAATTATTCCTAGAGCCACTGACACTTACTGCTTTGAAAGCCTCAAATGATGACTACAGGACCGAGAAGCTAGAATTTCTGAAGATAAATATGATTATTCTGAGTGTGGAAGTGCTGGATCTGTAGCCTTGGACTGGTAGATTACGGTGTGTGAGAAGCAGAATTCCAAGGAGATCCCCCAGTGATTGGGGCACCTGAGTGGTTCAGTCGTTAAGTGGCTGCTCAGGTCATGATCCCAGTGTCCTGGGATAGAGCCCCAGAGCCAGCTCCCTGCTGAGCGGGGAGCCTGCTTCTCCCTCTCCCCCTTGCTTGTGTTTCCTTTCTCACTGTCTCTCTGTCAAATAAATAAAATCTTAAAAAAAAAAAAAAAAAAAAAAAAAAAATGATCCCCGAATGATCCAAACCTCTATAGAAGCCTCTCCCCTTTAGAGGCACCTGCTGATTTCTTCTAACCAACAGATTACAACAAAAGTGACAGGATGGTCCCTCCTTTAGTTAGGTTACATTATAGGGCAAAAGTAATGGAGAGTCATATAACTGTGATTACACTACATTATATTATACTCCAGGTTAGCAGACTAACTCGAGAGATTCTTCTGCTAGCTTAGAAGAAATTGCCATTTGTGAGGAGGCCTGTGAGTAGTCTGCAGCAAAGAATTTCAAGGGCCTTTAGGAGCTGAGAGCAGCCTCTGGTCAACAAGACAGCAGAGACCTCAGTCCTACATCTGTCAGGAACTGAATTCTGCCAACGCTCTGAGAGTTCAGAAGAGAACCCCAAGTCTTTGAAAGGATCGCAGTCTAGCCAATAGCCTGACTGCAGCCTGGGAGACCAGGATCAGAGGCCCTGGTTACACTGTGCCTGGAGTCCTGACCCAGAGAAATAGAGAAATAATAAATGTGTGTTATTTAAAATGGCTAAATTGGTGTTAATTTTTACATAGCAATAGAAATGAATATGCTGTATGTAAGAATTTCTTCTAGACTCTACCTTAAGACTTGCCCCAAGTATGAAGTGCTCCTGGGTTCCCAAATTAGATATGGAGCCGACACAGTTTTCTCACTGACCTAAGCCTAAAGCAGAGACACTTCAGCTGACTCATGAGAGAATAAATATCTACTGTTGCATACCAGTAACATCCAGTGGGAATTTCTTACACACATTACTATCACTTTGGATTCGGAAAATACCATTTGATGCAACTTTTTTTTAACCAATTCTGTTTAAGTTAGATAATGTCCCAAATACCCCAAAATATCATGTATTGTAAGACCAAAGACTAAAAAATCAGGTCCATCTCACACTGGGCTCTAAAGGAAAACAGAGAATGACTTTCAAATCACTCAGAGGTGGTCAGCTAGTAACTGACACTCTTTCACTCATTAACAACTTAAGTCAAAGAATTCAAAATTATGAAAATATCATTTGACAATACATTTCTCAATTGTCATTTCAGGAAGTTAAAATTCTTATGGAAAACATTTTTCAAACTATCTCTAATCTCAATCTTAAGTATTGACAACACGAACAATAGAGATTTTACTCAAAGTTTTAAATTTCATAGGAAGTTACTTCATGGACCACAGGAAGAAGTTGTTGAAATTATGGCAGATGTACAAAATATATTTCAGGTAAAATGCTCTAGGGCAGATATATTTTTAATATGCCCTGAATTCAGATTAATGGATAGATTCTTTTCTCACATACACATGTAATATTCAAAGTACTTTTAATTGGGAAAAGGAGTAAAAATGCTAATTCAAAGCATGCTGCTAAACTAAGATGGCTTTCAATTTGGGTATAAAAATGTGCCTTGGAATACTTCTAGGACTAGTGTCATCACACAATTACATGCAGTGGATTACATAAAAGACACTAATTACATCAGGGCCATATAACATACTGAGAATAGATGGTCTTACATTATAGACAAATGGCAACTGTGGGAGCTGAATTAAATTATCCTTTAAGGTTACTAAAAAAAAATGTGTGTATATGTAAGTGATATATCTATATGTATGACATAGCTATATATATATACATACGCATATATGTGACCAATACATGTACATATATATCTCCCATAGGCCTGTGTACCACACCTAAAATAATCCCAGGTAAGAAATGCATTTAATGCTACCTTTCATTACACTGGACAAGAAGAAGGTGAGATAGAGGAGCTAAGATCTGATGAGCAATAAGTAGAGGCAAAGCAAATTCCATCGAGTAAATAAAGGTCTTCCTAACCTTTTCAACTACTTTCAAAAATGTGATTTTCAAATGAAGTAAACATTTTTTAAATGCTGAATTATAAACACAAAAAATCAAGAATTTTACTTTCTCATTCTGTGATAAACCATGATTTAATCAAAAACTACTTAGAGAACTACTTTGTAAGAGTAAATGCTAAAGTCCAAGAGTCCCTCTTATGAGTAACTTTAGGTAATCAAGAGTCTTTCCCTGCACCTCTAAGCCACTCCTACTAAAACATCTGCAAAGTTAAGTACACTGAATATTTTTTAAGAGATGGCCTGGGACCCCGGCTATGATAATTTTCTTTTCCTGAGGGATGTTATATATCTGTAACTACAAGTTTTGTTTCCTCATTTGTTTACAGCATAGGAATAATGCTCCAAGATACATTAATCTCCAGACTTTTTTTGAAATCATGGCTTCAGAACAAAGTTAAATACACACGCAACACTGTAGCAGTTTAGCAAATGTGATAGTGTCAACAAAAATTATGTGAGCAGTCCCCTTGTGTGCCCTACTCACCTTAAAAAAAAAAAGATCAGTGATTGTGTACCTTCAATTGTTCCTTAGTTCTTAAACTGTTAAATTTCTTTCATTAGAATTCTCTCAGAAAGGAACATTTCTTTGTCAAGGAATATGATAACCTAGCACCCAAGAGTTAATTCTGTTTTAAACTTTTAACTGCATTTATTTTACACAGCATTTCTTCCAAAGAATATCCTATTTCTCCTCTGAACACACTAGAGGTGATATGTGTGTGGATACGTGTATATACATGTATGTGTGTGTGTAATTCTATTTTACATATATATGGCTATGGAGAGGGGGGTGTGTGTGTGTCGTGTGTGTGTGTGTGTGTGTGTGTGTGTGTGTGTGTGTGTGTGTGTGTCTTAAAAAGAATTCTTAAATCTCCCTTATTGGTATAAACCACTGATACGCATGGTTTGGTTAAATTACCCCTGTCAGGTTTATTATCTACTCTTTTTCCCTGCTGTTAGCATGTGTAATTGTATGGTTTTAAGAACTTGAATGACTCACCATAAAGCAAGCTGAAAAAATAAGGGACAGATGTGTTTCTATGTATTTTCTGAGGGTTGCTAGGACGGGAGCCCTTTCAGCTTATTTCGGAATCTCATCTCAGAGGTAGCTTTTGCCTCCTTCGCTTACCTCTCCTCCCCAGTCCTCAAACACCTCAACCACCAGAAGGATGGAATGCTCACTCTGTAAATGCCACCCACCAACTTGAATGAGGGCGCAAACAATAACACAATGGCTACCCATCAGCAAGAGAAAGGATTACTGCCGGCTCCTCCAGTAGGTTAAATGAAGGGGAACCTCCCTGTGCACAAAAGATAAAGTGACTTCCTCCTCTTTGAGAGATGATTAATAGGACACAACTTCACAGATCGTTTGTGGTAAAAGATCATAAACAGGACTATGACTGTTGATCAGATTTCAAAACTTTGGTCTTGATCCTTTAACCCCATAGTTAACATAACCAGAAGCAGGCAGCAGCCAAAAGCTTTAAGGAGAGGTCAAACTGACAGCCAGAGAGTTGAACTTTTACAGTTTCGGGGTCAGACAACCTGTCAGCAGAGTCAAATTCCCTCTGTAACAGCAGCCCTGTAAACTCAACATCGAGTAGACGTCTCGTAGAATCGGCTGCTGGCAAAACAGTGTTTTATCTTTAAATGAAAAACATCTTAGTAATGAGCTGCTAACTGGTTTAAGCCATGTTATTACACTTCCAGAGGGAAGTGGCTCTCAGTTTGAGGATACAAGGACTCCTTATCTACCCCTGTCAATTTGGGGGCCTTTTGTGATTTTCCTCTTACTTTCATTACTAGCCAAGTGAAAAGAACACTGTATCTTTCATGAGCTGCAATTAGACGCTAATTTAGAAGATGATGATAACCCAGATAGGAAACTGCTGTAAAGTTCATTTTGACCTGAGGATTACATCACCCATTACTGGGGAGACAACAAAAGAAACTATGGATCTAGTCTCTGCCTTTAATATCACATAATTTCTTAGGTATATACAAGACACACACTTAAAAAATTTTTTTCTTCTTCTGGAGAGAGAGAACAGGAGCAGAGAGGGGCAGAAAGGGAGAGCGAGAATCTTAAGCAGGCTCCTCGCTGAGCATGGAGCCCCACCCATACAGGGTTCGCTCTCACAACCCTTAGATCATGACTAGAGCCGGAATCAAGAGTCAGATGTTTAACCAACTGAGCCACCCAAGCTCCCCAAAGAAAACTGAATAGTGTGCAACATTCTAAATGCAGCACAAGCCATTCAAGGTGGAACTGAGTAATGCAGAGGTTGAATGACACCTGCTGAAGGAGTGGCAGGAGTTTACTATTATTCCATAGGCTTTCAAAAGCATGTGTTTTTGATCGGCAGGTCGCAAGTTGGCAGAGAGGAGTGAAGAATCATTCCAGCAATGCAGAGGCATGAGCAAGCAACACAAAGTCACAGTTTTGTTTTGTTTTTTTAAGATTTTATTTATTTATCTGGCAGAGAGAGAGAGATCACAAGTAGGCAGAGAGGCAGACAGAGAGAGAGGAGGAAGCAGGCTCCCCACCGAGCAGAGAGCCCGATGCAGGGCTGGATCCCAGGACCCTGAGATCATGACCTGAGCCGAAGGCAGAGGCTTTAATCCACTGAGCCACCCAGGTGCCCAGACGCAAACAGTTTAATAAAGGAGTCAGCCTACAAAAATATGAGCCAAAGATTTCTAGAACTGAGTTTGGTCATTCACCAGCAGAATCCTTAGGGAACTAGGATCTATCTCACAGACTGATTATTAAATGAGATAGTGCCTATTCAGCTATAAAAACCTTATGCTGATATTAACTGCTTAATTGCTATTAATTACTATAATAGGAAATATATCTCATGAAAAACAATGCAGAATTAAATGCATGGTGATAGTTTCTTGGACTTGTCTCAAACCAGTCCCTGGGTGGGGGTGAGGGTGAACTGTTTACAACTTGATCTCTATATGTCCTAGGTGTTTTCCTATGCTTGTACAAACATACATATTATTTTACAAAAATGGAAATTTTGCTCTCAACTTGTTTTCACTTAATATGTCATAATTATTTCTCTTGTCATTTCTGAATATTTTTATATGAATGTACTGTAATCAGTTTTACCTTACCCTATTGATGAACTATATATATAAGTTCATTATATCATTAAGGACATATATAAGCATTTTATGAAGGACTTTAAGATAAAGTGTTAAAAGTAGAGTTGCTGGCTAAAAGTTATACAATTTTAAAATTATAGTAATGATCATATGTTGCTTTAAAATGTTGAACCAATCTGTTATCCAAAAAGAAAACATTGTATGAGAATGTCATTTTTTTCATAACATTTTTATAGTTTCTTAAACTTAATTCTCACATAATAGGTTCACATGTCCTTATAAACACAATAGAGAGGTGCTTGGGTGGCTCAGTCAGTTAAGCATCTGACTCTTGATTTTGGCTCAGGTCATGATCTCGGGGTCGTGAGATCCAGCCCTGAGTTGGGCGCCTTGCTGCTTAAGATTCTCCCACTCCCTCTGCCCCTCCCCTCCTTTCTCCTTCTCTCTCTCTCTCTCTCTCTCTCTCTCACTCTCTCGCGCGCGCATGCACGCTCTCTCTCAAAAACAACAAAACCAATAGGGGCGCCTGGGTGGCTCAGTTAGTTAAGCATCCAACTCTTGGTTTTGGCTCAGTAATGATTCTGCAGTCATGAGATCAAGTCCATCGTCAGGCTCTGCTGCGCTCAGTGGAATGTCTGCTTCAGATGCTCTCTCCTTCTCCCTCCTGCTCACACTCTCACGTTCTCTCTCTCTCTCTCTCTCTCTCTCTCAAAGTCTTTAAAAAAAATAGAGATCCCCTATACTCTTTACCTAGCATCCCCAAAGGTAATAGATTATAAAACTACAATACAAGAGGTGCCTGAATGGCTCAGTCCTTAAGCGTCTGCCTTCTGCTCAGTTCATGATCCCTGCTGGGCGGAAGCCTGCTTCTCCCTCTGTCACTCCCCCTGCTTATGTTCCCTCTCTTGCTGTGTCTCTCTCTGTCAAATAAATAAATAAAATCTTTAAAATAAAAACTACAATATTACAACCAGGATATGACATTGGTACTCCAAATACAGACCATTTCTATCACCACTAAGTTTCATATGTTGCCCTTTTAGAGCCACATCCAATTCCCTTCTATCCCCAACCCCCTCTTTAACCTCTAGAAACCACTAGTCTGTTTTCCTTCTCTATAATTTTAGGACTTCAAAAATGTTTTATAAATGAATTATACACTATGCAACCTTTTGAGAATGGTTTTTCAGTCAGCATTAATACCCTCGAGACCCATCCAAGTTGTTACACTAATAGGTTTTTTTTTCCTTTTTTTATTGCTGAATAGTATTCCATGGTATGAATGTACCATCATTTAACCACTGCCCTACTTTAGATGTTTCCAGTTTTTGGCTATTATGAATAAAAATTTCTAGAACTATATTAAATAAAAGTGGTGAGAGCAGACATCCTTGTTTTATTCTCAATCTTACAGAGAAAGGATTCAGTCCTTCACCATTTTGTAGAATGTTAGCTATAGATGTTTTGTAATGTAGGAGTGTTCTGTCAAATAAATAAAATCTTTAAAAATAATAATAAAGTCATAGGATTTATCTTTGTTAGTCTGTTAACAAGGTAGATTACGTTGACTGATTTTCAAATACTGACCCAACCTTACATAAAAAGGAATAAATCCTACTCGGTCATGTTGTATAATTTTTTTACTTCGTTGATTCAGTTTGCTAATATTTTAAGAATCTTTGTTTCTAAGTTCACGAGAGAGACTCATCTGTAGTTTTCTTTTTTTGCATTGTCTTGTTCTGTTTTTGACATCAGAGTAATCCTAGCCTTAGAAAATGAGATGGTAATAGTCCCTTCTCTTTCATGTTCTGGAGACAGTGTAAAATTGATGTTAAATCTTTTTTAAATGTTTGGTAGAATTCTTCAATGAAACCATCTAGCCCTGAAGATTTCTTTTGGGGAAGTAAACTACAAATTTAATTTTCCTTATATATACAGAACTATTCAAATTATCCATAACTTACTGGGTAAGTTGTAATCATTTGTGTTTTTCAAGGAATTGATCTATTTTATCTAAGTTGTCAAGTTTATGTACAGAGAGCTGTTTATTATCTTTGGCAGTTACTACTTTTCCCATTCCTGATACTGATAATCTGTTTCATCTTTCTTTTTAATCCTTCTAGAAGTTGGTCAGTTTTATTATCCTTCTGGAGAACCAGTTCTTTGTCTTATTGATTTTCTCTATCACTTTTCTGATTTCAGTGCTTACTTCAGCACCACATATATTCTCTGATTTCAACATCATGGCTTTTTGGCTTCTTTTTACTCACTTTGGGTTTATTTTGCTTTTTTTCTGGGTTCTTGAGGTAGGAACCAAGACTGTTGACTTGAGACTTTTCCTCTTTTCTAATGTATGCATTATTGTTACAAATTTTGCTCTTAGTAGCGCTTTAACTACTATGAATTTTGATTATGTTGTTTTTTCATTTTAATTCAATGTATTTTTAATTTCCCTTGGAACTTGCTCTTTGACCTATGAATTTTTCAGCAATGTTTTGTCCAATCTCTTTAGAAATTTTTCTGTTATTATTTTTTTTTAAGATTTTTCATTTATTTACTTGAGAGAGAGCATAGGAGAGGGAGAGGCTGCCTCCCCACTGAGCAGAGAGACTGACGTGGGGCTGGATCCCAGGAACCCTGGGATCATGAGCTGAGGCAAAGGCAGACAATTAAAGGAGTGAGTTACCCAGGCACCCCGTATTATTGATTTCTAATCTGTGTACATTTTGGTCACAGAAAACACAATTTCAATGCTGTTAAATGTGTTAATATTTGTTTAATGACCCAGAATATAGTCTATCTTGGTACATGTTTCAGATAGCACTGTTTTTAATCTCTGCAAAATATATAGGTAAAAATGAATCTCAAATTTAAGCTGCTATTTTTAAATTAGTAAATACACATTTTTCCTATGTTTATTAGCCTTTAATAATTCTATTACATGCCTATATCCTTTAACGATTTTTAATTTGGTTGATTTTATTAACGTGCAGGGGCCTTATATGTTAAGAATATCAGGTGTCAAATATTTTCCCCCATTTGCAGGTTAGTCTTTCAGTATCTTTTACTGTGGTTTTTAAATATACAAATTTAAAGTCTTGAGTATTTTATCAGCATTTCCCTTTGTATCTTTGTTTTCACTGCATGCATAAAAAGACCAATATACTTTCATAAAATTATGTATTTTTATAACTGCATTTTAACATTTAAAGTTTGATTTACCAAGAATGTTTTTAACACTTAAACACAGGTACTCTTACTTCCAGTACAAATGACCACCTTCACTGGTGGGCCTCAGCTCACTTCCAGCGCAAACCTAGAAGCTCCAACAAGACACCTGGGAGAAGGAATGTGAAACTACAGCCGGGCAGCAGAACCCTTCTCACACTAAGGGAAATGCCAGCTACACCCCGGCTGTTCTCCCATTTCCTGGGTCCCTCAGGGGCTGGGATGATCTAGGATTTTGTCAGTGATCCCTTCTGGTTGTGACTCAGCCTTTGTGAGAGGTGAGTATTTTTACTTGCTAATATTTTTAATAGCAATTAGTATTAACTGCTGACTAAAGCTATGACTTTCAACAGCTTTACAGAGAGATCATTCACTTACAATTCACCCATTTAAAATGTACAGTTCAGTTCAGTGGCATTTAGTATATAGTATAATCAGTTATAGGACCATCACCACAGTCAGTTTTAGAACAGTTCCATCACCCTAAGAAAGAAACTGTATATCCCTTAGCTTATAAGCCTGGTAACTCCCCAACCCAAAACAAACTCTATTATGTTTTCTGTCTCTAGAGTTTTACCTATTTTGGACATTCCATATAAATGGAATAAATTATGTGGAATAGTTGATATTTTACAAACAGAAAAAGCTATCTCACCAGGAACCTGATTTTAAAAACTGGTAAAGCAATGTCCAAGGTGGATAAATATCATAAACATTGTTATAAAGTCTATGATCTATTAAATATCAGAGGATCACAAAGAAAGCTTATAGCAAACATTGTTTACTTGTGGTTGAGTACCCCTGGATCTGGTTCTTCTGTAAACTCATTCTCCACATATGAACATTACTAATTGTCTCAATTGTAAGCAAAACTGTTTATGTCAATATCCCGACAGCTTTTTCTTTTCCCTCTTAGCTGAATACCATATTTGTTCCAATTTCTCCTCTGCTACTGGTCCCTCTATCCACTTCCACAGGATCTTAATTTAGGGGAATTTGAGACTGGCTTTCCCGCATAATTTCCCTCCTTTAAATCTTATCATAGCAGAAGATGCCTTGAAGACACAGAACAGCTGAAAGTTATGAACAATCCTGTTTATTGAAAGAGTGCTCAAGCCCTATTAATATACACCCGCAATTCCTCTTCCCAAGATGTCAAAGGATCCTTAAGAAGCAAGTTGTCATCCGGACCTAGTTATGCAGTTTTAGAATGCATTGATTTCACTCTCTCAGCAAAGGTAATCCCTGCCCATTAAAAGAAATAACAAGACAAATATACAAATATACAATTCAATGAGATCTGAAGGAAATATAAAACCCATTGACTACACAATCTAGTTATGTACAATTTCCTTTACCCAGCTCTACTGGCCTCATATTCAACCACTCCATCCCTCTTAGTTACTGTCCTGATATCTACTATTCAGATTAGCTTTGCCTGTTCTTGAGTTTCAGACACACTGCATCATAAAGTATGTACTTGTGTCTGGGTTCTCTGTCAACAGATTGCTTTTGAGATTCATCCATATTATTTCATAAAACAGTAACTCATTCTTTTCTATTACTAATTAGTATTTCATTGTATAAAATATATAGAAAGTAACCTATGTCTTTGGTTGATCAACATTAACAGTTTTTCTCTTTGTGGGTTACTATGAATACAGCTACTATGGATCATCTTTCCGAGGACATATGTATTCATTTCTCCTGGGCAAATTCTTAAAATGGCTGGTCTGTTGCTTAGCTTAGTTAAAAACTACAAGTGTTCCGAAGTGGTTACACCATTTTATAGTCCCACCAGCAATGTATGGGAGTGCCAGTTGTTCCACATCCTAAATAACATTTGGAAAATTTATTTCTTCTTATACCAGTGCCATACTCTTCAGTCTACTGCAGATTTTTAGTAAGTCTTCAAGTACTATAAGTGCCCATACTTGGTTCTTCTTTTTCAAAACTGGTAGGCTACTTTGGATCCTTTGGCTTTTTTCATATTTTATAACCAAATTGCCACTTTCTAAAAGGAATAGTTTGTTGGGACTTTTATTGGAATTGCGCTGAATATAAAAAATCAATTTAAGGAGAGGTAGTATCTTAAAACTCCTAGGTTTTCAAATCCATGAATATGGTATACCTGTCTTTATTTAGGTCTTAATTTCTTTTGGCAATGATTTTCACTTTTAAGTGTAGAAGTCTTATATATCTCCCGTTTAGCTTATCCTAAGTATTTTTTTTTATGTTGGCATTGTAAACAGCATCAGCTTTTGTAAATTAGATTATCAATTGTTTTGTACTATTATAAAAATACATTTTTTATATTGACCTTGTATCCTCAAAGTTTTCTAATTTCACATTTTTAATAGTAATTTGTAAACTATGTACATAATCATGCCACCTAGAGTGTTGGATAAAAGTCAGGAAGAGTCATCCTTGCCTTGTCTTTAATCTTAAGAGAAAAATCATTCATTATTTCATCATTAAATAAGATTTTTATCTGATCAAGGTAGTTCCCATCTATGTCTAGTTCACTGAGAAGTTACATCAATAAATGGATATTGCATTTTGACAAATATTTTCTCTGCATCGCCTGTGATGATCACATATTTTTTTAATCCTTCTATTCTTTTAACTGGTTTTTTAATTAAAATAACATTTGCATTCCGGGAATAAATTCATTTGGTCATCCTATATGTCACTAGACTCAGTTTCCTAATAGTTTCATAAGGATTTCTTTTTTTTTTTTTTTTTAGATTTTATTTATTTATTTGACACAGAGAAAGAGATCACAAGTAGGCAGAGCAGTAGACAGAGAGGAGGAAGCAGGCTCCCTGTTGAACAGAGAGTTCAATGCAGGGCTTGATCCCAGGACCCTGAGATCATGAACTGAGCCAAAGGCAGAGGCTTAACCCACTGAGCCACCCAGGCACCCCTCAAAACACATTAAATTCCAAGTAGCTACAAACAAAACTGCCTTCAAACTATATCATGAGAATGAAGAACAACTTCAGAAAGCATTAAGTTGCTTTAGATGAACATTCTCAAGGAAAACACACAGCTTCTCTGGAAAAGAAGAAAAAACAAACTTATCAATAAGAAAAAAAATATTAGGAAAGTCTGAAGTGACACTGAGAAAAATCAAAGTGGTAAAGAAAATCAGATGAAGCTTTGGAGTAATAATTATTCTGGGATGAATGGCTGGGCTGCTGTTCTTGAAGAAGGCTGCTCTTCTTAGTGAGAAGCTGACATTGCATAAAATGGATAAATGAGAAAACGGGGAACACTTATAAGACCAATGCAAATATGAGGCGCCTGGGTGGCTCAGTGGGTTAAAAGCCTCTGCCTTTGGCTCAGGTCATGATCTCAGGGTCCTGGGATCGAGCCCCACATCACGCTCCCTGCTCAGCAGGGAGCCTGCTTCCACCCCTCTCTCTGCCTGCCTCTCTACCTACTTGTGATCTCTCGCTCTCTGTCAAATAAATAAATAAAATCTTAAAAAAAAAAAACCAATGCAAATAAGTTTGAAGAAACTGATACAGTGGAGTTAAATTTTTATTTACGAACTATGGAAAGAGACACCTGGGTGGATCTGTCTGTCTTAGACTCAGATCATGATTCCGGGGTCCTGGGATCCAGTCCCTCATCAGGCTTCTTGCTCAGCTGGGAGCCTGCTTCCCCTCTTCCTACTGCTCTCCCTGCTTGTGTTTGCATGCATGCATATTCTTGCTCTCTGACAAATTAATAAAATCTTTAAAAAAAAAATACACACAACATTGGAAGAAAAAGGAAGCTAAATGTACTTAAATTGAATAAAATAAAATAATTGATGCAGTTAATGTCCTCAAAGTCATACCAAGAAAGACTAGCCACAGTCAGAAAGAGCAGAAATTCCAATTCCTTCCTGAATAGCACTAAGGAAATGAATTTTCACTAAATACCCAATTTAGAAAGAATCTACCATAGAAAAATAGAAAGGAATCTTTTCAAAGATGAAAAGATCAGTCATGCATAAAGAGCTGGTCACCTATAAAATTCAAAATTCTTTCAGAAAAAGTCAAAAGAATCACTCGCTATTATCAAACCCAGCTTTGTCGCCTGAGAGAAACTGTGTTAACTTAGGAAAATGCATGCATGAGACAAAAAATTACTGGAAAAGAATGTAAATGCTTCAAAAAGTATCCTTAATGGTCCTGATATTCTAAATGGGGCATTTGGCTGGTGAAGACCACCAGGGAATCGTGTGGCCAACCGGGTCCCTGAGGAAGAAGGAATATCAGGCTGTGAGGGGATCCAAGTCCAGTGCCAGGTTTGGACCCGGTATCACCTTCTTCTCAGGGTCAGGAAAATGGGAACAGGATTGCTCCATTTGACCAACTTTGCCCTGATGCCCCAACTTCTCCTAAACACAGAGCTTGTCCTAGCCCTCCTCACACTGACAAATATTAGGGAATGTTTTTAGATTCGACCTCCTCTCTGCCACTCTCCACATACATACAACCGCTGGCCCTAAGTCCTCTACCTCACCTCCCACCAGACGAAACCCAGGGAGATGTTTCTGAGAATTAAAAACTGAGGAGGAAGCACTGGGGAATCACCTCCACCCAAGTACTTCTCTGTCTAGCACATTCTCCAACAATAAGAAAGGTCCCCACAACAACTACTAGATTTGGTCTTCTGCCACACAACCTCAAAACATATTGTAGATTACCCTTTGAATTGATCCCACCTTCCAATGAGTCTACTTCTGAAAATCCAGAGCCACAGGAAGGTTTTCTCTCTCAATTTTAATTTTTTTCTCTTCTAGTTCCATTGATAATAGCAATTAAGTAATACAACGGCTCAATTGAAAGGCATGATTTAAGGTAATATTTTATAACTGAAAATTATTTAAAAATGAGTCTTAAAAGTAACTGCTTCCATTTTTCCTATTTGTAGGTATATAATTAATGCGTGTCTTGCTATTGACAAGTTTACTGTCAATATTCCAGAAACACAGAATTTTTTTGTCTTCTAAAATAACTTAATTTTTTCTCTCGTTTTATTACTCTTATTTTAGTGATGATACAGTATGTTAAATGGGAACTTGAAATATTCCTGAGATAGTGTTTTATTATGGTATATTAAATATAGATATTACTAGTAAATTATTTCTATTTATTTGATTTATAGGTATTGTAAGCACAGCAATATTTGTAATTACAATATAATAAATTTTCTTTATTGATCTAAAAATCACACAAAAATTTTGCCTCTTCTCAAGTATTTCATTTTCTTAGTTTTACTACTGTAGGTAAATGATTACACACAAATACATATATATTAGTTGTATATATATTAATTATAGCAATATTCATATATATATATTTGTGTGTGTGTAAAAATTAAGTGTCCAGGGGCACCTGGATGGCTCAGTCAGTTAAGCATCTGCCTTCAGTTCAGGTCTTAATCCCAGGGTCCTGGGATCCAGCCCTGAGGCAGGCCTCAGCAGGAAGTCTGCTTCTCCCTCTCCCTCTATGTGTGCACTCTCTCTCACCTCTAATAAATCAATCTTAAAAAAAAAAAGACAGAAAAATTAAGTGTCCAACTGATGAATTATCCAGTAGAGGAATTTATTACAAAATGAACTATCAAATAACAGTATAAATAGAACTAAATGCAGTAATTCAAAGCAGAAGACAATCTAAAAACCTTGTCAACCTGACTTTAGAATGCTTGATTTTCTTATACATAATATAAGCTCATTAAATTTTCAGTAGTCTATAGGGGCACCTGGGTGGCTCAGTCAGTTAAGCACCTGTGTTCGGCTCAGGTCATGATCTCCGGGTTCTGGGATCGAGCCCCACATCAGGCTCCCTTCTCAGCAGAGAGCCTGCTTCTCCCTCTCCTTCTGCACTTCCTCTCCCACCCCATTTGTGATGACTTGTTCTCTCTCATGTTCTTTCTCTCAAATAAAAGATTTCATCATAGCAGAAAAAGATTTCATCATAGCAGAAAACAATTTTACTATCATGTTGATTTCCAAGGGTCAAAAACTTTGAGTCTAACGTGGCCTATCCCAAAAATTAAGCTTAATTTTTTTCTTCTCCTTTTGAACAAGTCATCGACCTTTCCCACATGGATTTCTTTCTGTAATAACCACATAGTAAGACCTGTATCTTCCTAATACTTTTTCCCTTTCGACTTTTTCCTCTCCTAACCTGACACCACTTAAGAGTTCATTATAATTCATATTCCTTTGACTTTATTTCTTTCCCTGGGCTTTGTTTTATGAAAAATGAAAAATTTCCTAAATGAAAAATTGGAGAATTTTGTCTTTTACTTCTTTCACACACTAAAGCATCCTTCATCCTCTCCTTTTAACAATGAAGAATCTTCTTTTATGCCCCTAGACCAGGTTCTTTTTATGCCCCCATTTCTCAGGCTCTTTCTTCCATGTCAGAAGCTAAAATTCCTTTAAAGTGTATCAGTATAGGGGCCCCTGGGTGGCTCAGTTGGTTAAGCAACTGCCTTCAGCTCAGGTCATGATCCCAGGGTCTTGGGATCGAGTCCCACATTGGACTCCCTGCTCAGCAGGGACCCTGCTTCTCCCTCTCCTTCTGCCACTCCTCCTGCTTGTGCTCTCCAGCTCTCTGTCAAATAAAAAATAAAAAATCTTTAAAAACAAAAGAGTGCAGGCGCCTGGGTGGCTCAGTGGGTTAAAGCCTCTGCCTTCGGCTCAGGTCATGATCCCAGGGTCCTGGGATCAAGCCCTGCATCAGGCTGTCTGCTCCACAGGGAGCCTGCTTCCTCCTCTCTCTCTGCCTGCCTCTCTGCCTACTTGTGATCTGATCTCTCTCTCTCTGTGTCAAATAAATAAATAAAATCTTTAATTAAAAAAATGAATCAATATAGAGACCATTCAAATGACAATTAAAATGGACTTAAGTTTAAGTGGACCACTTACATCTCAAGGAAATCCAACAAGGAAGTCTCCATCTCAATATACCCCCAAGAAAGGTAGTTTTTTGACAAAACTGGGCTAGCAAAAATGTGCTGGGTGGCAGAAGGCATTCTGGGTGGCAGAAGGGAAGCTTTTATGTAATGAATAACTCACTCTCAAGTATTTGGGAATTTACCCTATTTAGCATTATTTTTATTAAGACAGCATGTTCTCCCACATTAGCATTTTAATACCATTGACCAAAATTCAACTGTGCTCTTTCTATAATTATCCAAGATCATGAAACTGAAGCTGCAAAAATGACTCAGTTGAGTGATGCTGGTTATGTTGCTTAACGTGTGTAAGCCTCAGCTTCCTCACCTACGAACTAGAAATCATAATGACCACCCACCTCCCAGGACTGTCCTAAAGCTCCAACGTAATAATGTTATCCCTTTCACACACTCTGATCCTGGCACATCAACTCACCTGCCATTCCCAGGCAAGTTATCAAAATTCCTGGGTTTGGGGAATACTCTGCTGCCTGATTGCTCTTTCTGCCTCCTCCTTCCTGGCCAAGCACAATATCCTCATCACTTGCAAAGGCTCAGTTCAAATGTAATATTCTCTGGCAAACTTTTCAGCAGCAAAAGTAGCTGCTTCACTGAGCCCTTTTGTGTTGTGTGCAAATCTCAAGTAAAGCCTGCATCAAAATATGACTGCTTTCATGTCTGAATTCTTCACTGGGATTGTTAATTCCACAAGAATAAGCAAGTGTCTTAGTTGCCTTTGTATCTACCACCTCTCACATTCCCAGGGCCCACCACAGTGCTTGACACATATTTGATATTCAATAAAGGTTTGTTGACTATTAAAATTGTGTCTTAATTCCTAGTACCAACAGACATCTAAATCAACCTGCTGACCAGTAATGCATAGCCCACTGTATAGAAACTAGGGGAACATGGGCACTAATTCCACCATTACAGCTTCCACTTGTTGTAGCTATCAGAAAATCAAGATGCTATTTCAGCAAAATATGGAACTATTTCCAAACCAAGAATTTTTGACAGACCCCATGGTTATCTGTTGGACTGTGTTAACTTGCTGTTGACCCATTTGCATTTCAGCAACTAGATCCTCCCTTACTAATAATTCAGCTGCATTAATTTTTCCATATTCAGTGTAGTGAGTATTCTCTAACCTCACTATTTGGGGTTTGTGAAATAGGATATTCATATTAAAACCAACAAGAATTTGTGGTTACATGGCTTTGAGTATACCAGAAATGGAGTTCGCATTTTTAATGTGCCTCAACCCATGTTGTTTGTATACCTCTACTGGATCATGTCTGAAATACATTTTCAAAAATCTAGGTATTCATCACAGACCATAAAGTAAGATAAATTGAATTATAATTTTATTTCTGGGTAATAAGTAAGCTGAGGATGATGTGTTCCATCTTTTGATGGAATGCAAATTTACCATTAAAAGACAAATTCTTCACTTCCAAAGTTTGAATAGGGTGGTGCTTTAAAAAGCATTCCATCTGGTTAAATTTAGGGTGCTGAAAAAAGCCCACTATAAGAATATTCTCTGGCTCCAGACCCATAACATTTTTACTTGATTATGAACTGGATTCATTTTCATTTACTTGAAGCACTTCCACATCGCTGTTGTTTTTTTTTTTTTTCTTCTGCCACAAGGCAAGTTGTCACCATACATGTTGACTTTGGTAATATTGTCTTCTCTAAACAATGCACTTCAGATGCATTATTGCCAGTAAAAGAAAAGCTTGTTTGTAGTGGCTGACATTTTTAGAGGATGTTTCTAAAGGATTTACTTTTATTTTTTTTT
>LNAC01000114.1:740220-792000 GCA_002007465.1 Ailurus styani
TGAGCAGAGAGCCCGATGCGGGCCTCGATCCCAGGACCCTGAGATCATGACCTGAGCCGAAAGCAGAGGCTTTAACCCACTGAGCCACCCAGGCGCCCTATTTTTTTTTTCTTTTACTCATCTACCAGCCCTTTTCTTCAAAGTCTCATTCCCTTTTCTTTCCTACCCTACTCTCATACGCCACCACTTGCTCCCTAAATCTTGTCCTATCAAGGTTCAATCAGCCTTTCTTATCTCAACCATTGTAATAGTCTTCATGACCTTCAGCTCAGGATTCCTACTTGCCATACACATAAAATTAATGAGTAAAAGACTGAATGAACCAACAGCCCAAACCCTTCCACCTGCTGACTGATGGGTCACTAATGACATTGACTAATGTCATTTGTTCGCCTATCTCCTTTACACAAGAGTTCAAAGGGTCTATGGGCAGAAACCACATATATTACAGAGGAAAAGAATGAGGCCAAAGATAAAATGAGTGAAGACAATAAAAACATCTACCTTGCTTATTAACAGTTCTGCCAGGAAATTGAGTAAATTTCTGAAGGCCAACTCATTAGACAGTACAAATCTGGGGGCTCTCCAACAGGAAAAAAGAAAATGAAGAGAGTCACAGAAAAAGTCAAATGTAATTGACAAGTCTATGAAAATATATGGAAGTAAACTGGGATCTATTTTAGAGTTATAAAGGAGGTCAGGTCATGCCACATGGGTTGGAAACCTGTCCTGATTCAAGCATCAACGACCTTCATTATCAAAACAAAACTTTAAAGATTTAATTAGGTTTTCAAATGGCATGGATGGATATTAAGGTCTAGCATTTCCAATCTATAAAAGCCCATCATGCCTTCCTTATTGTGTCCTTATGGAAAGATACATGTGAGTAAAATAAAGTGATATTTATACAGAAGTAGTTGATTTTTTTTAATTACACATATTATTTGCCCCAGGGGTACAGGTCTGTGAATCATCAGGCTTACACATTTCACAGCACTCACCATAGCACAAACCCTCCCCAATGTCCATAACCCAGCCACCCTATCCCTACCCCCCTATCCTCCAGCGACCCTCAGTTTCTTTCGTGAGATTAAGAGTCTCTTATGGTTTGTCTCCTTCCCAATCCCAACTTGTTTCATTTTTTCCCCTACTCCCCAAGACCCCCCCGCCACCCCTCAAATTGAAGTAGTTGATCTTATCTTCATCTATTGATCTAACAAATGTTTGCTGTGCGTTTACCATATGCAGGCACTGTGCTCTCTGGTGAGGTTATGGTAAGGTTACATTGGTGAGTTCAGCAGACATGGCCCCATCGCTTCTCGGCCTTTGGGCTAAGGTCAAGTGCAGTAGACATGGTTCCTGTTCTCACTGAGCTAATCATGTTAAAAAGAGCTTATAATATGTCAGGTACTGTTCCAAGTACTTTGCATATGTATTAACCTATTACATCCTCACAACTCTATGAGAAGTAGATACTATTATATTCCCCATCTTACACTTAAGGAAACAGACATGGAAAGTAACTTACTCAATGTCACACAGCTAGACAAGTGCTGGGCCTTCATCATTCATGCTCTTCACCACTATTTTCCTACCTTATAGAGGTAGCCATCAATCCAACAGTCATGCAAATCAGTGTATAATCACAAAGTGGACATAAATGCTAGAAAAGAAAGGAAATAGGGTTCCAGAGGATACAGAATAAAGAAGCCCAATGGGGGGGTGGGGGGGAGAGGACATGACAGGTCACAATTACCAAGGAACTGACACTTGAGCACTGAAGGCCGAGTATAAGTTAAACTGGCATCAGGAAGCGCTTTCCCAGTCAAGGATCAGTGCATGAAATCTCTTTGGTAAGAGGGAGCTTGGTCAGTATGGGGAGTAAGATGAGACCAAAGTGGCTGGAGAGCAGAAAGTGGTGCAAACTGAGGATGGAGGGATAGAAGGCTAGTTTTAGTGGAGCATCCAAACATTAAAGTCACATTAGCCTTTGTTCTAAGTACAGTAAAAAGCCATAGAAAATTTTAAGCTGGTGAGTGACAAAATACTTGATTTTGAGAAAAATCACTCAGGCTGCCATGTGGAGAAAGACCTGAGTGGATATAGGCTACCAGTTACACAATCCTTGCAGTGGTCTAAGTATTGATAGTAATTTTCTCATGAAACCCCAAATTACCAAATCCAAATTACCTTTGGCTTTGTTGACCAGAAATAGTAAGTTGTATTCTATATATCCTCTCCTCTAACTTAGCTTGTTTTTCAGTCTCAAATTTAGCTGCAAGAAACTGATACACTACCTACATTTCATTTTTGCCCACTGAATTCCCATTAAGTTTGATTCATTTACAGATATGGGTCAGAAGATACAAGCTAAAGACTTCAATTTATACCAGAGATTCTCTAAGCCTAGATGACACTAATTAGAATTATTAAGGCAAGCCGAGGATAACCAAAAACCGTGTCCCAACACAGAGACACTACAGTATTATGGAAGAAGGCAGGACTTTGGAACCACACAGACCTAACCACTTCCTGTTTATGACCTTAGACAAGTTACTCAAGAGCTCTTTCTTTGCCTTAGTTTCTCAATAATAAAATGGAAATCTTAAAACTCACCGAGTGGCTATAAAAATTATAAATGATATGCAATACCTGGAATATGTTAGTTGCTCAGTAAATGTAACCAATTTGGGGGCTCAATTACTTGTTATTGAATGGCTTTCTAGATTCACGCATTTACCATTTATTTAACAACTTCTGGAGGTTCTACCATGTACTGAGCATTATGTTAGATTCTTAGAGATAGCTAGATAATATGATACAGGTTCTGCCATCAAGGAATGTGGCAGACACTAATAGCTATTTCCTACTTGCTCCTTTTGAACAAAACCCCAATTTTGTTGTGGAACCCCAGTATGAATTAAAACCATGTAAGTCAACCATGAGAATCCCATTCCTCTTTGCCAGTGACTAGTGAGATAGACATGTAATCTGATCCTGGTCAATGAGATTTAGGTCAAAACAGTCTTGGGGGGCTCCTGGGAATACTTTTTCTTCATGATGAACCTCCCAACCCTGTTCCCTGCTTTAACAAGAGTTAATCTTGAGACTATGAGGGAAGATACTTGTGACTTACTTAGTATGACAAAGGAGAAAGATATAGTAGCCCAGTTCCTTGATGATATTGTTGAACTACATAGTCAACCTGGAACCGCCTGCTTAAGACTTGTCATTCATGAACAACAAGTTATGAGTATTGCAACAGAAGCCTGAAGATAGTGGGCACATTAAGAAGCTACTCATCCATTATAAAGTCTTATTAAATATTTATCCAGTCAATCTCCAGTCTTCAGGAGAATCCACCTTCCTTATATGGTTAAGAGGTGTGAACCAAAGGGTTTAGGAGCAAGCCATGAAGTTGCATTGGCTGAACAAGGTATTTTGTCATTCTACTAATGCCTGCCACTCTGCTCCTTCAACAGGCAAAGAAGTAAAATCCTTTAGCTGTCTGCAACTAAGAGCTACATTTTAAGAAAGAAATAGGCTGTATAGTAGCAGTATTTTTCCAGCGAAAATTTCTTAGCACGAAAGAGAGGCCTACACCCTCAAACCATTATAGAAGTCAAGGTTTGGTCACCATGATAAACTTATTATTTCTCCATTCTGTTTCAGAATGTTGCTGGGACAAAACCATTTGGTGGTTTAACTTGTTTGTTTGATCCTTAAATAAAGTGTAAGTGAACATCCAATAGAATTTGACAGTTTCCTTCCATGAGTATGCTGTAAAAATTGCAGCATTTCCATAGGAATGTGATTAATGTCAAGCATTGGAGCCAATGGTGTTGCTCTCCTGCTGCCTCTCCACCTGTCCACTGCCAGGTGAGCATACCTGCCACGGTTCCTTCTCTGACTGCCAGATGATGCTTTCCTGCTGATCTGTCCACGTGCTTGGTGGTGTCTTTATAAGACCTCACCACCTGTTAAGAACTGGCTCCTGACTTTCTTTCAAGTGTATTCTTTACTTTGGACATGATTTTTAATAAAGGTTCCACAGAAGTACCATTCCTTCAAGGAGTCCAATGCAGAATTCACTTCCCACTAAGAATAGCAATCAATGTTGGAGAGGATCAAAAGTGAACATAGGGGGTTTCTTTTTACAACAAATTGTAATGGCTTTACCACTTCACCTTCAAATTCCTCATTTAATCTATGTGATAAGCCAAGCAGCTACTACTATTCTCATTTTATGATGAATCTAAGACTCTGAAAGCTTAATCAACAGGCTCAAGTCTCACAGCTAGCTAAGACAAGAACCTAGGTTTTTTTTGTTTTTTGGTTTTGTTTTTTTAAATCTCCCAACCTCATCCTTTATCACTTGCCACTAAACAAAACAATACAAAAACCTTTGGATTTTCTTCAGTTTGCAAGAAAGAAATTGCTTGCCACAAGAGAAATCCAGTATGGTCACAGTGAGGGAACACACAAAGATTATCTTTTACACAGAAAAAGAACAGGTATAAAACATGATGGATGCACTGAGTATAAGTTCTAAGATCCACAGTCTTACCTGAAACCAAGAGTGACTTTAATGCTGCCCCTTCCCACCATGAAAATTGCCATCCTATGCAAATTAGCATCTTGACAGCCAGCTGAGATGGGGCAGAAACAATTGGTCTGCAGTCAGCCAGAAAGAAAAACAGCAGCCAAAGTGCATAGTGTTACTTTTCCCACACTGAATGAGGCATTAACTTCCAAGTCTCTGACCCTTTAAATCTGTGTGACAATAATTAATGGGACAAAAATAACTAATATTTAGGTTTGCACTCAAAGCTCCAACTAATAAGAACATGGGTTACATAAGAGACATAGAGTCTCACCATTTCTTGCATTTGTTTTCCAGCAGGTGAGGCATTAATTTCTTTTTCACTATGCTTGAGCTCCTACCTATTCCAGCAATGCCGTCACATGCTGTTTGGGAGCAAATGGCTGAGGAAGAGAAACAGTTCAGTTCTAAAGATTTACTCATTATCTGCTAGGGCTCCAGCCTTTGATCAGGTACAGAATCTCTTCAATTGTCCTTATAAATACACACCTCTGTGCTGTGCATTTTCCTAACCCTTGTCTTGAAGCATTGCCAACTCTTCCCCCATAGGCAGAGAATACACTCTTAAAAGAAAACACTTCCCTTCTCTTGGGCCAAAATTCCTCCTTTGTAAAAACAGCTAGATTGAACCAGGTCAGTGGTTACCAAGATCAAAGTCACCTACCTGCATTACAATGTTTTCAAAATGCAAACCCCCTCCATCTTTCACCATCAACTCCCCAGGTTACTGAATAAAGGGGTCTGAAGAGGACTCTATTTTCAAGAAGTTTCTCTAGGAAATAGGATGCTCAACTTGGGTTGAGACCACAAGATCATTTAATCAACATTGTTACTTAGTCTAAATTAGACAAGCTCTAGGGTTCCAATGATCTCTTCATTCAAGAACAGAAACACTGCTTGGAATCAAAAGCAAAAATGATCATGTATCACTCTCCACTCCGCCCCCCAGATAAACACCATAGGAGACATGAGTGTGGTTTAGTAGGGAAAAAAGTTAGGTGGAGGATGCAAGACCAAATTATTTGGAAGAATGTTTTAGGTCCATAAGAAAGCAAATACTCAACACATTTAAACTACATTTACTGCAACAAGGATTATTCTTTGCCACTAAAAACTGGTTCCTCTCTCTTATTCCACAACCTCCTATCATTTGATTGCATGAAAACTTCCTTTAGTGTTCCACTGTTCTCTCCATGAGAGAGATGTAAAAGAGGTAGTCTTTAAAATCAGTTATTTTTTTCCTCGATGTTTCTTTAACATAAAGCAAATTAACTCCTAACCCTAACTCAGCTGATCTCCAGTTCTGATTATCACCCCAGAAGACTTTCCACTTTTATTCCTCTTGCTAGTCAAATTCACTCTATACCAACTGAAAGACCAGAGAAATTAAAGGTGAGGATAACTTTTAATTTGTTTTTGTTTCACCTTTAAGGATATTGCATTATATCTGGGTTGACTCCTTTTCCCCACCTTCGAAAGAGTAGAACTCAGAATTTAAACTCAATTTTTTCCCAGTAATCTCTAATGAAGGAAACTTAAAAGCCTCACTGGTAGAAAGGATTACAATTTGTCACAAGCTTCAATAAGTGCTAAAGTAAGCAACAGAATTACTTCATTCAATGAGAACTTCTGGAACTCATACCCCATGCCTGATACCATGTTAAGTGCTATGGATACAACAGTGAACAAGAAAGAATGTCCAAAATTTTGGCGCTGCTAAAAGCAAGGATTCTTTTAGATAGGGTAGTTACAGCTTACAAAACATCAAAAAAACAAAACAAAACAAAAAAACTTATTATGTAGTGCTTTATCCATGTCACCATTTGATACTTTTAATAGCCTCTAAGTCAGGCAAGTATTATTTTCATTTCGTATTTACTAGTGGTAGTGGTTAGTATGTAGTGCACACTTAAAATAGTAATTTTTAATAGTAATAATTTAATGCTTTATAAAGCATTGAGCTAAGCATTCTAAACAAATTCATTTTGTGTTAACGTGATTTTTATCTCCATTTTCTATTTAGAGAACTGAAGTTTAAGAGAGGTCACATAGTGAGTGATGCAGCAAAGCCAGAACTCAAACCCATGTCTGTTTTTAGAGTCAATATGCTTAACCAGTTTGCTGAATTCAAAGAGGTTAAATGATTCCAAAATAATCTGGCTACTAAGCACTAATTTTGACCCATAATTTCTTTTCCATATTATACTGTAAATATCTCAACATGTAAATATCCATCGAAGATACTCTATATGGAACAACACAGCCTCTGTAGAGAGGAAAGATTCCATTGTTTTTATTTTCAAATAACTCAGAATGGACTTTTAGAAGAATGCTGCCTGTTAGGGAATGAGTCCAAAGTCCTGCCGTGTCTGTTAATGACTATATTAATTATTTGCAAGCTTGTAAAATGTAAAATGATACTTTTTGATTTTCAAAGAATTACAAGCTCCTTGACTTTCCAGGAAGTGTTCACAGAACCAAGCTATGCACAAAAGAACAAAACATGAGGGAAGTTAACAGAATCTGTGTGCTGAAAAAAAAAGAAGTAAATGAGAATGATGCTGAGCACTAGACTTCTGCATCCACTGCCGTCATTAAAAAAGAGAGGGCAGCCAAAAACTGAAGGAAAGTGCTACCAAGGGTTGCTACCAAGAACCCACTGACTACAAAGTGATGTGGTCTTAAAACAGATCTGGGAAATTACAACATCTTTAAGATTTACAGAGAAAGACCAGTGTCTTATTTAGTACTTATATTCATCAAATATGCTACAATCATCTTTGATAAAAGATGTCACAGCCAAAAACTTTTAGGAAAGAGAGAAAAGGTGAAGAAAAGAAGCTTAGCAATTATTCTCCATGAGAAAAATGACTATAAAATAACTGCACCTCATAAATTATTTGTAGACATGTCTATATTAGAATGAAATAAGATCTTTCAGAGGATAACACACCTGTGCCATGGGTAATTGCCCTCATTCACAAATAATAAGTGGTCTACCAGATGTTTAGCCCCACACAGGCATATTTAAGGCAAAGCAGTAGGAGGGGGTGTCTTAGCTCAGACCAGAGATGATCTTTTTTATCCTTTACAAGCTGTCATGCTGTGTCAGCAGCTTATTTAGTAAGGTAACCAAAATCATAGCAGATTCCAACTGTTAAGTACTAACATTTCATTTCAGTTATTAAACTTATAGGTAGAGAAACACACAGGGTCATTAGAAACCTGAAGTCTGATTTAAATGCCTGTATTACCTTTGTTTCCTTTTTAATTTTGACACATGCAAATGTAAGCAAGATTTTCTTAAATTTCAAGGGTCTCATCAAGATGAAAGGATACTGCAAAGCTAAACAGAACTTCAATATGTGACTGGAAACAACTTCCTTTATCAAATGAATGTGATTCCATTTCGTAGAATAAACATTTGATTTGTTCTACAATAACTATTCTTGTTCTTTGTAATATTGAATGTACCAAAAGACCATTTAAAATAAAGGCTGATCTAGTTATGAAACTATTATCAGGGAGTATTACTGGTAGGCTATTTGGTGCTCAGCAACAGCCTAGGTATAAACAGTGGTGAATATAGAGGATTTCATAAGTTACTTTTTACAGAAGTTTATGTTCAAAACAGGTGAAACCTTGAGTTTTAACTATATGAATATTGTGAATATTATCTGTTTGGTGCTTCCATCCAGAACATATTAATTATATCCCCAAGCTCACTCACATAGAGTCCTTGCAAAGAGAGTTATAATCACCTAATAAATGTCTTCTTAAGCATGCCAGTGAACCATCAAGATCAATCTAACATCTCTCATTAATATCAAAGGAGAGGTTGTGTAAAGATAGTTTACCTTCCATGATGACAAATTCAAAATTCAACAAATCCACCCCCAAACATCCAAAGATTTTGTTAATCATCATCATCATAAATACATCTATGGTTACGACATCTAGCACTCTTCCCTCTCTTCACCTGGGAACAGCTTCCAGGCATACCCCACCATACACATCCAGAGACACACACTAGCACACGACTACAGTAGGAACTTCCACACCTCTACATGACCACGCTGCCAGGACAAAGTTAAACAGGCCAGGAAGTGGCACCTGAACTTAGCTAGACCAATCAAAGTCCTTTAAAAAGTCTGTCTCCCTTCCTCCTCAGAAAGGAAGAGCCTTTCTAAACGCCTTTGGAGGGCCAAAGATATGAAAGAACCAAGTCTGCGGTGACAGTGTGAAACTAGAGGCTGAGAGAAGCAGTGAGGAGATGGACAGAGTCCCAAGGCACAAGTAGTCTTTGGTTCCAGCTGTTCATAAGATTCGGCTGAATCCCTGTCCTCCCACCGTTTAGTTGTACAAACAGTACTTGAATTCTGTAAGATAATAATTGACTTTTCTGGCCTAAGCTAAACTGGATTTCTGTAGCTTAGAAAGAGACCTCTTAAGTCATATTAAGCATATGCAGCAAATTAGTGAATTTTGAAAAAAAATGCTTAAGAGTTAAGGTTGCCTCATATACAACTTAAAATCCTACCACAATATAAGCCAAGACTCAGGTAAAACCGAGCATGATGTATCCAGGGAAAGGAAAACAAAGAGTATCATCAGAGTGAACAGACTTTGCAAGGGAGATGATGGAGGTAATTTTGTAAAAGTAAAATAGATACAAAGCAGGAGTGACACCAGACAGAACTGCAAGGGGCAGTAAGTATATAATACACACCTATGCATGGGAGTAACACGGTGAAATCAACACTTTAGAAAGATTACAGGTCAAGGATTGGAGAGAACAAAGGAATAGGAGACAAAGGTAGGAATCCTCATATACAACTCATGGTGATGGAACTGAAGAGAAAACCAAGAGTTCATACTTCATAAGCATAATTGACGAGGAGGAAGAGGTGGGGATGTGGAGTCACACTTATGGAGCACCCATTATGTGTGAGTCATGGTTTTAAATAACTATCTCTCCATATGTATAGCTATACATATAGTCATACACATACTTAATCTTCCCAACCACCTTATGTGGTAATTATAGGATCCATTTTAATTGAGAAAACTGAGGCTTAGCAATATTACACTGAAATTCCCAAGTTTATACACACAAACATCTAGCTATAGAGAAGGGAGGGCAAAACTAAGATTCAAATCCAAGTTCATCTGACCTATTTCATGATGCCTCTCAAGCAGAAATTCAGAAAACAGAGGAAGCCACCCATATAAAAATGGAAACGGCCTGAAGGCAGTTGGAAATATAATCTAAATAATCTTCCCTGAAATAGCATATGATTTCATACCATTATAAAATTAGCTTTGAAAATCTGTGCACATCAGAGATAAATGTGAAAACAATAGGCAATGTTACAAAGTGGTTAGAGCAAATGGACTAGTGGAAAACAACAACAAAAAAAGCATTTGCATAATCTGGTAGTGGAGCGCATGGAAATATATGGCCTTATTTAAACTTAATGAGACCAGTAATTATGTCGATTTGGCTCAGCCCTGTAACAGCAGGACTTATAAAAGTGCCTGTCACATAAGGTTTTAATTAATATTTTTACATTTTGAATTCGTTATTGGACAATACTTTGGAAACATTATGTAAATCCAAGAGGTCTTAAAATTACACAAGGAGAACTTGATAAATTCAGGGTGGTCAGTTTGCAGATACGAAGTGGACAGGAAAGATCATAGAAGAAGGGAAGAAATCCAAGAAGGGCATGAGTCCTAGAGAGGTCCCCTTGTTACTTTGACTTTGAAGACTTCTGAATGTTAAAGAAGAAACTAGGTCCTCATGCAAAGCTGTAAGAAGCAAACACAAAAACCAGGGATTTTTCAAGCTCCTTTCATGTTCATTTCTTTCAATTATATTTATACTTGGTAATTTCAGGTGCTGCCCTATTCTTCTCAGATGCCAGCTTCAGGCAGGCAGCCACTGGACAGGCCTTTTGTTTATTTTTGGTTGTTTTTGTGTTTGTTTTTAGTAGCCATCTTTCCATTCAGATACAACAACTGGCCACAGATATAAGCTGATGGCTCCTCAATAGGCTGTATAATGTCTAATCAACTCCACTTTCTAGTTGTGGGACTTTGGAGAAATCCATCACTCCCTCAGAGGCTCTGTTTGCATGAGATAAAGTAGAGGGGTTTTTTTTATTATTATTTGTTTTAAAGATTAAATGGACAATCTTGAATATTTTTCCTTATCTAAGTATGTTAAAAGGAGGTTTTAGGTTGCTCTCCGTGCTCTCTTCACTAAACCTACAGAAGTCAACAGCAAGAATGTGGGATAATTCTGCTAGACCTAGTTCATAAGGTTGTAGATAATATTCAACACAATTCGTTGTTTTTAGAAAAATTTTAGCAGTGTTAACTTTTTCCAATTGAAAAATTTTCCAGTTGTATACAAACTTGCCTTCCCCCAACTAAATAATAATAATAATAATCAATTGCATAGATCAATGGAGGGGTTGAGAAGATGGAAACATCATGAATCGCTTGGTATGCATGCATCCTCAGAGGTTCCAGGGCACCTCTAGAATCCTTTAGGTTCCTGGAACCTTAAGTTCTAAGTAAAAATAAGTAAAATGCAGAGTTCTTTACCAACTGACTGCATTAAGCCAAAATAGAGAACTTGCCTGAATTTTTATTCAGGTTCCTTATAGTACTTAAAACAGTGATTCTGAAACATTGGTGTGCAACAGAATCACCTGGAGGGCTTGTTAAACTGCAAATTGCCAAGCCCTGGCCTTGAGTTTCAAACTCAGTAGATCTATGGTAGACCCTGACATTTGCATATCTAACAAGTTCCCAGGTGATGTTGTTGCTATCCTCTCAAGTTTGAGAATTTAAATTGTAATTTTTAGCTATTTCTCCAATGGAATCTATAGTACGCAGAATAATGATTCCTTAAAGATGTCCACATCCTAATCCTTGAAACCTGTGAATATGTTACCCTACAAGGTAAAGGGCAATTCTGTTTACAAAAAGTAATGAACATACCTAATCAGCTGACCTGGAGACAAGGAGATTATCCTGGATCATCCTGGTGGGTCCAATGTAATCACAAGCGTCCTTAAATGTGGAAGAGGGTGGCAAGAGGGTCAGAGTTAGGTAAGATTTGAGATGTGAGAGAGATACCACTCTTCTAAGTTGTATGGACTCCTGGTTGTGTTGAGAATAAGATGGCATTTCTTGTTGACTCAAGCCAAAAAATTTTACTTTCAAGGCTTTAAACCCTAGGAAGCAATTGTTCAGATCACCTACTCCAGATCAAAGATCCATCACCATAGTCACTCCAGAATTCTCAGGACCATTGAAAAAAGCTTCCTAAACTGAAAAGGCAATTCCAACAATCTTGAAAACACTAACTTGGAAAACAAGGCAAACTCCTAGATGTAGCTTAATGACTAATCTACTCTAAAATAAAAAGTATTCCCCGAAACAACGCTATTTTCTCAACGGAAATTCATGAAACATAGTCGATGAGGGGGATTTGGAGGCCTTTGAGATCTAAAATATATAAAACATTTTTAAGTAATAATTTTAAGTAGAGTCAGATTCATTCAAGATAATAATTATGAAAAACCAAGTTTCAGGCTGAAGATTAAAATTCAAAGACATCTTCTGTGAAAGAAAGTTAAAGCAACTTTTTAATTTTCCTTGCTGAGTCCATTTCACATCTTCAGTAGTCACTTTCCAAAACTTTACCGCCTATTTAAAAACTTCTCTGTAAATACTGGGCAGAAACCCACACATGGGAACGGCATGCAGAACTCTTTGAAAACATGCCCAAAAATTCATCCCCTGCTACTCAGACAAGTTGGAGAGGGTTCAGAGAAAATCTGGAAAATTAACTTTAGGAGGGAAACTTAAAGAAGCTTGAGTTTTTCATCTAGGAGGAGATACAAAAAAAGAATCTTAAAATGGTTTTAGTGCAGAGGTTTGGAACTCTGGTATATAATCGACTCACCTCAGGCACTTGTTAACAGGCTTATTACTAGGCCCCAACCCCACAGAGTCTGACTTAGTGGTTCTGAATTGGGCCCCAAAATGGGTATTTCTATTAAGCACCCTGATGATGCTATTGCATGTGGTTCTTGGACCACACTTGTTGAAAAACAAGTTGAGAAATGCTTACTAAATAAGTATAAGAGGAGCCCACACAGCTGTTCTGAATCTTTGCCATAAAACAAGTGAAATCCATTTAACTGCATAAAACTTGATTCCAGAATGAAAAAAAAAAAAAAAACTCCCCGACAGTGAGTTAGTTGTTAAAATGACACAACAAAGCAGTTGTGTGACAATAACTGAGCAAGGATAACGAACTGATTGAGGAAATAGAAAACAATGTTTGTCTTGAAGAGTTTTACAATCTTAAGATGGTCGTTCTCACAGTATGACAATATCTGGGAACTTGTTAAAAATGCAAATTAATGGGCCCCACTCCAGACCTACTGAATCAGAAACTCTAGGGTTGGGGTCTAAAATCTGTTTTAACAAGCCTTCCAAGTCATTCTGATGAATAAAATATGAGAGTCATGGGTCGGAGGGAAGGAAACAACCAATACTAAAGATGTTACACAAATAAGACATGTGATGTGGTGGAAAGAGTAGTATTCTAAGACCATCCCTTCCTTGCACAATAGCTGTGGGGGCCTGGTGCTGAGCGCCAGTTTGTACATCTGGGTGGTTCTAACAGCTTCGCTTACTTCAATAATGAGGATCGAATGTGGTAAGGTATGTGAAAGCATTTTACAATGTGAAACCTCCAAATAAATTTAAGTTATTATTAGCATAGCTACATACACAATCTCAGGGAGTGGCTGGATTGGATGGAATCATTCATTGCACATTTATAAAACACTTGGCATTTACCAATCATATTTTTCCACGCTGGATACAATGAAAAATGACTTCTGCCACCCAGCAGTCCGTGGCTTTGAGTGGATCATGAAAGACCTCAAGCGGAAGAACGAGGCAGGCAGAGTTTTCAAAAAGAGCAACCCTTCTTTGGTGAAGCGCAGCGAGCTCTGAACTCCACTTAAAATTAAATTCCCAAAGGCAAGAGCCTTGTCTTTTCCAAAACTTGTCTCTCCCAGGGCCCAGAGCAGTACCTACCAGGTAAACTCCACCGAAACGCGAGAGGAAGCGAGCCCGGAAAGCCCGGCGTTAGGAAGAGAACCACACGCGGGAAGCGGGCGCCAGCGGAAGCAGCGCCCCCGGAAGGGGAAGCAAAAGCCCCGGCCGGCGGGGCGGGGCGGAAGCGGGGTGGTGGAAAGGGCCAGGGAAGCCAGATGCCCTCAGAGTGGCTCGGAAGTTGAGTGAATAAGCAACTTAACGTGTTTCATTGAAATAATGATTCCAGACGAGAGTAATAAGGAATTAAGGTAGCAGAGAAGTGAAGGGGATGGAAACACCTAATAGGGAATTTGTTATATATAAAACATCAACAAGAAAGAGTTAGTGTAAGTTTTCTAAGCAGGTATTATTTTTAAATTACCGCTTTTGGAGATCCTTAACCATGGACATAGTGAAGCAGGGGCCCATTTTAAGAATAGGTTACTTCTTGGGGATCCTTACGAAATTTAAATGCTGAAATTATCTATCCAGTCCTTACTTCATTAATACCATATTTATTGAATGACTAAGGTATTTAATTGATTAACTAATTGATTTCCATTCGAAATCTGGGTGTGTTTGGTTTTTGTTTTCCTCACCTCTGGGATGAAAACATAGCAATGGATTTTTCTGGGCCCTTTACCCCAGCAAAGTAATGTTGCATCACCATCCGCAGAAAGCTGTGAATAGCCCTTAAATTCAAAACCAACAAAACAAACAAACAAGCCCTGCTTTCAATTGCTAATCAAAGTTAGTGGGCACACATGGAAAGCCTCAAGGACACGTTTTGTTTGCCAGCTTGTCTGCAAATGTGGAGGTTTGAGATTGGCTAGAGGAGGGTCACTTGTAAAATTTCTCTTTTTTTAATAATGAAGTGTGTCTGTCTCTTGAACTGATGGCTGAAAACATTCCATCCACCAGAGAGTGATTAGACACACATGTAATCAGTGGTCCACATTCCAAAAAGAAGATGAAACTTATTAATAAACCATTAGGCATTGTGAATTTTTATTTTTTTCCACTTCCTCCTACCACCCACTTACTGGTGGCAAAGTATTCTCTAGCTATTATTTTTAACACACAGAGTACATACTTAGGAGATTCTGCATCCCTTTAATTAAGTAGGCATTGAGACCTCACAACTAAAGAATTATTAATAATGTTCATTGTGAGGAATTACCCCTCCCCCAGAGTGGGAGTTTTGAGACATTTTGCTAATTTTTCGAATAATTTTTAGCAGAGTCAGTTTTTTTAAGTTGGCTTAGAAACTCATATTTTATATGTTAAAAGCAAGCAGTTCTAAATTAGAGGTAGAGCCTTATAATTGAAATGTTCGTCTCAGCATCGCATGTACTTTGGGATAGCTGGTTATTGACACCTAGCAAATGCCTTTCAGCCTTTCTTCAAATACTAAATCAGGCTCCCAGCTGACTGGAGAGCAGAAAGCCAGAGAGCCAAGATGAGCCGACCTCTAACTGAGCCGCACATTTTTGACCTATTACTAGTTCTTCTCCACCTCCTTTCAGTCTGCCTGTCTGCAGTGTGCCGCCTGTCATCTGTCTCGCAGTGTACAGATGTCCACCCCCATACTATTGCATTGGTACCTACCAAGTGCCTTTTGATAGCAGATGTTCCTCCGTGCCTCTTTCCCTCCCCTCAACCTCCCTAATTCCATTTAGTGGAGAATATGTGCTATGGGCCTTTGCATTAAAAGAAAAGTAAAACTCCAAACTGTGATGGATTTCCCTTCTTGACTACTTACAAGAAAGCCCAAAGTAACTTCCTCATTCCTTCTTATGCCTTCTTTCTAAGACAATGGAATTTTTCTCTCATTCTTCTAATTTTACCCAACTATAGCTTGGTTTTATAACTACATATAGATCGATACATTGTGTGAGACTTGGTCACAAACCTTCGTATCAGAAGAATTCTAACTACTATGTAACTTTTAATAAATATGAGTGGTACATAGCATTGGGGTTCAGGAGGAAAAGAAGGTAAGACAGGGACATACCCCCGCTATGAGGGTTACTACCCATTTTTAAAAAATATTTCCAAAAGTGTTCTTGTCCCTTTGTTGAAACATTGAGGTAGAAATGCATACAGAGCAACTTGAGCGAGTTTACCAAGAGATCCACTGCGCCAGCCAGCATTTACCTGGGGATATATGGTCAGCGATGCTATAATACATTGCTGGAATGTGCTTGAAAACATTTTAGATTCATTCCATACAACTTTGCCTTCAATTCTATAGCATCTTGTGGATAATTGCCTTCTAACTATCAACATCACTGAAATTCACCAGGGATCTAAAAAACACTATCCCAAGGACTCCTCCCATTCTTTTTTTTTTTTTTAAGGTGGGGAGCATGAAAATGTTGTGTTTGATAATTTTTTTCTTTTGTTGCTGAAGCTTTCCCACATCCTTAAACTTATTAAACAAGTTAAAATGCAAGAAGCACCCAGAATAGGGTCAGACAAACAGAAAGCACTGTATACATTAGCTCTTACTGCCTAGATTTTCTTACTTGCCTTCGACTGTAATACTGAGTCATGAAGTCTAGGGATACCAAAGCAAGGATCATAGAAGATGTCTGTAATAAATTATGGAAAGAATATAATAGGATGATTTTTTGCTCCTCTTCACAACTCTCAAAGCCCCATTTGAAAACAAAACTCTTTTGAAAACAAAAAAGGATTTTCTGTGAAGGGTGGGAAAATGAACCTAAGAATTTGACCAAGTACAAAGTTATTCACCCTCAACTGACTTTCTTTCTTTCTCTCTCGCTGTCTTTTAATGCATTTTTTAAAACACTGGGACAATATTTTTGAAACTACCACTGATTAATTATAAAGTTTTGTTTTTAAAAATTATACAAAGTCAAGTAATAAACCTGTTTTCACTTTTCCTCTAGCTAGCTACTGGAAAAACAAGAAAATGAACGCTGTATAGGGACTATCACATGCAAAGTAGTCTAATAAACGTCTTCCTCCAGAGAGCTCTCACAAACCACCAAAATAAATAAATAAATAGATATATAAAGTAGCCCAAAATGGTGTTGTACATGAGATCTGCTTTCAGCTCTGATATTTAGATTGGCTTCCAAATGATTTTTTAATACAAAGGTACTATTAAAATTACCAAACTGATATGTCAATTCTATACACATTCACCAGGAAGAGGATTTGAAGAGGTGATAAAGGAAATCCATCTTTCCTGAGGAAGGACCATTCTTCAATCAACCCAAACTGCTGGTAGTAGATTGCCTGCCTCTCTGAGTAAATTATTTTAATGTTCAGCACCCATTATTGTCATAAAATTCTTCCAAATATTGCATTCCCTTTTTTTAAAACATTGCCAACTTATTTGTTTGTTTGTTTGTTTGTTTGTTTATTTTGAGAGAAAGAGATAGTATACGAGAGGGGAGAGGGAAAGAAGAAGAGAGAGAATCATAAGCAGGCTCCACGCTCAGCATGGATCTTGATGCAGGGCTCAATCTCAGGATCCTGAAATCATGACCTGAGCCAGAATCAAGTCTGACCCCTAACTCAGGGTTAGGGGTCTAGATTAGGTATCTCAGCCACCCAAGCGTCCCAATATTGCATACTCCTTAAGCAATCATCGAAACTCACTTATAATTCTGCTATCTATGGAACAAGAAAACTCTGCCAAAAGCCCTTTAATTCTTCCATCCTCTTATTACTCATTTTTCTTTCTCTTCCCACATCCATTGTTTTCCCCAGAAGTCCTCACCTTTCCTCACAGATCTAACTGATCTAACTGATCAAACTTAGATGCTCTTCTCAGTTTTCTAAATCTTTGCTTCTCAAAGTATGGTCCTTGAACTTTCCCTGTCAGTGTCATCTGGGAACTTGTTAGAAATGCAGACTCTCAGGCCAGCTGATTTAGAACCTGCATTTGCACAAGATCTTCTGATGATTCATATGCATACTAAAGTTGGGAAACACTAGTCTAGAACTAAGGACTGTAACTATAAAGTATTTTGAGTAAAGCAGAAACCATGAAACTTTCATTCTTGTTTCTGCTATTATTGTTTGGGGGAAATTTTTATGGTGTCATGGGTTAGACATGATATCTAAGATTGCTGAGGTAAGATCCACTTCATTCTCTATGCATCCTTACCTTTAGGGTGTTTTTGTTTGGCTGGTTGGTTTTGGTTTTACTAGCTAGTTTTCTATAGTTTGTAATTCACATTTTCAGGATCACTCTATCCCAATTATCACCTATTAAATGAATTTCCTAGGATTATCTTTTTTGACTACAATAAAAATTAAGAAAAGGAAATTATTCATCTTTTCCAGCAAGAGTATAGAGTCCATATTTTTCCTCTCTGAGATGGGAAAGGTATAATGTGAAGAACCTTGAAGTTTCTTTAAAGCCAGAATATATTGGAACATTGCCCTAGATATCGAGTTAAGAATCATCTCCCTGCTCACCCATTCTGTGGGTGATGAGGTACACTTCATTTAAAGCTTTTCCTTCCTGAAGCTGAGCCCCTCTTTACTTATTACTCATCTCTTTCACCCTAAAATTCTACCCTTGAGTATCTTCCCCACTTACCTCCACAGATAATTAAAGCCATAGTGTCGTTCTTTGAAAGAACGAAAGGTTGTCCTGGTGACTGATAAGAAAATTAACATGAATTTATTTTACATAGATCGTTTCGTTTCATTTCATTTATTTTCTTTTCTTATAATGCCTTTGTTTGTACCAGAATTTTGCAACCAAGCCATTTGTCAAGATAGCCATATTTACCTTTCATCTGTTTGGGGTCATGAATTCACAGATGCAATACAGTTCATCATTTTGTCAGTATGGACAAATCGTGCATAATAATCCACCAAAATGGTGTGTTTGGGACCCCAGGGTGTGTGCTCACTCATTTGCCTACACAAACATTGGGTGTGTTTCCTTTAAGCTTCACTTAGCAGTAATCATTTTCTTTCTTCTTTCAGCAGTACATGTTGCTGATTTCTCCTGATGTGTGAAAATTTCCACAGCTGTATGCAAGACACATTCATCTAACTGAAGAGGTTTTTAGTCGCTAAAGGACTAAAGTCAGAATAAAGGAAGAAAGCAAGTCAGTTTTTCCTGCTCTGTTAACAACAAAACTGAGAACTCTGTACTCTTGCTAGATGTAGCTAGAAAGACTTGGTAATTTAGATGTCTTCGATTGTTCCTGCTAAGGCCAGTAATTAAAGATGGAAAAAATATAAATGTAGTGAGACAACAGTCACAATTTGTAACTCTGATTTTAGAAGTATTAACCCATAAGTAGTATGTTGAAATAGATGTTACAATGCTAAGCTGATTTCTCTCGTAGACCAATTTAATGTACAAAATAATAGTAAGCGCCCTGAGAACTTTAGAAGAAATGGTACATGAAACAGTGCATTTTTCAGAATTTGATAATCATTTTTCAGTAGTGCCACTTTATAGAATGTATAACCTGCTGAGATTTTTCATATCAAATGTTCTAGTTAATTAGCCACTTAATTTCTCATAAAATATTATCTAAACCTTCCAAATATATAATTGCTCTTACATTCCTGCCATCATTCAAGGATCAATAAGAGCTAGTAATGATTTCTACATCCAAACAAAAATATAACACAAATAAACATTTAATGTGCTCATTTGGAATAGTTTCTCATGACTGCTGCTTAGTTTTATGTTCATGATTTTCTATACCCTTCAGGGTTGAATCCTGTTATGAGTGCTAGGCTTGCCATTGGTATTTCTGGATACCATGGAAATAATCTGTGCTTTACTAAGTGTGTTCATCCTAACCAAATAAAAACAGCTTTTTTTACTACCAGGGTTAGGATGTACCACTTTTTAATATCCCAATAAGTGATAACTTAAATCTGTTTAGTTTTACTTTTCCAGATATTAAGTGGGGATGACCAGATAAGAATCCAACTACTGAAGATCTCATTGGGCAGTGAGAGGAACTTGGCCTAAGTAAAGGTGATGGGAAGTTCTTTTGATAGAGTACAGTTGGCTGAAATGGTGAAAAGAGGAGAGAGTCAGAAAAATGTTGGCACCAGTATTAGGACATCAAAATAATTTCTTGGTATAAACATGATTACAACCAATGATCTGTGAGGAATTTTAGAGAAGAAAAAGTGACAACACACTTAAATTAAAATAATTAACATTCCACTTACTATTAGACCAAGACTGAGAAAGGATTCTAAAAACTGGGAACCAGCAAGCATGAGACTGATCCAGGAAAAACCAAACTTCTAGAATAAGTTGGAAGACAGGTCATGAAGGAGTTAGGAGGATCCAGAGTGTTTTGAGTTATGATAACTCAATGCACACTAATGTCATTTCATTGCTCAGTATGGAATCTACACAAGAATGATAGAGAAATGGAAGACATATCTAATCTTTATTTTACCAAAGTATTTGGCCTCCAAATTTCATATTTTAAGTCTCTTAATATATCCTTGAGTATAAGATAAATTGGATTAGCAATATCTGAATCTAAGGCTGGTTAACATTTTATACACAAAAAAATATTGATGTCCTAGTAATTGTCAATAATAATCAGAGTCTCTACTGAGTCCTAAAGTGTTTATAATGGATACTGTGGTGCACCATTAAGACACCACACTTCTGGACCAAGGGTCTCATTCCCTCAGCTACCTATAATGGTACCTGCCTATGGCTCATAGCTAGGGTGCTCCACATGAATTGCCCTAGGATGAAGAAATGTGACTTACCTAAGATAATGATCGTGGTAATGTTACAGGTCTGCTCCCTTCCTGGGGATAGCCTGCATCAAATTACTGGTGACAATTAGGAAGAGCCACCCCAGCTTTAAACTCCTATATAATTAACTGAGGCCTCTGTTATGACTGCATCTCAGTTCCACTTCTCCACTGCCCTATCCTACTTTCCTCCTTCTCTTACAAGCGCAGTTCTCAAGAACATTCTCCAGTTACCCACCTATGTGCAAAACTATACCTGTTTCCTCAGGAATACAACCTAAAAATGTTGGCTCCAGGAACAGTCCTAAAAAGTAGATTCTAAAATAGGAGTTTGGAGCTGAATCACTTGCTGGTCACTGGTGGTGGATGAAATACTGAAGGCCTTCAGTATGCTAGAGCTCAGCTGTTGGCTGAAACTTTCACCAGCAGTCAGCTGGAAATGGATACCCGAGGAAGGAAATACAGTTTTGGTGGAATGCATCAGGATTTGAGAGTGTGGCAGAAGAAATTATAAGCACTGTGGAATTTGATGACTATTGCTGAGAGCTATGGAGGCATTGGAGAAAAATGGTGAAAGACTGAAGAGGATTTACAACGCAGGTAGAGTATGAAAACCAAAGTCTCCTTGGAAGCACACGAAGAGACTCCCATCTCCTGCAGCAGGACAGAAAAAGCTGAGGATCAGACTCAGTATTTATAAGGGTAGCAGAGCTTCAGAGAAAGTTGAAGTCTCAGCCCTGGAAAATCAGCTATACCAAGAGCAGAGCCCTAGTTAGGAAGGAGTGGGATCCTGAAAATTGATAAAAATGTCAGCGTTGATACCCTTGAATCGTGAATTACCATATTCCTTAAGCACCCTGGATTACAGAGTAGCTCACTCATCCATGTTAAAGGCCAGTGCTCCCTTGTTGATAAAAGACAATGCAGAAGCCTCTGCGTAAAGCCCCTCATGATTTGCCCCCCTTCACACTCCTACTCCAGTCCAACAACTTGGGGTGAGTCACAGGAGAACCAGATTAGAAATATGTTGGCCCTGTTAAAAGACCAAAAAACTGTACTCCAAAGGAACTGCTAGCATAGTAATACACAGGAGATTATAGGGCTTGTTTGTTCCTGAAGATGTGGATTAACAAATGTGGAAGATGAAATAGGGTAAGAGAGAGTTGATCAACATGAAACAATCTTCTATTGTATAGGACTTAAATCCTGGAAAACACTCTGGTAGACAATGCAAAGATCATTTTAGGATGGATCATGAAAGTTTGGAGGAAGAGATAGCCACAGTAAGGGAAGGGATTGAAAGAATCAGTGAGGTGGGAATCCTAGAGAGGAAGTACTAGTGAAGGCCAGAACACCTAAGTCCACTAAGTTCCATAGAAAAGCCTAAAGAATCAAAATAATAAGGAATGAACTGGTCAGAGCATCGACAGCACCCCTGACAAGCTCAGAGATGGTGTTTCTCTGCAGTCCAGCACTAGACATGGAAGAAGATGTTACAGAACTGGCCTTACTGGCAGCAATGAAAATAAGAGGACCTTGAAATAATAGAGGCCAGGGGTGGCATATATCAGAAGCAAAATAAGCCCAATTATCACAACGAGAGGCAGAGTTGGAGTAACAGCCACAGGGTCCTGAGAAAAAAGAGGTGGGAGAGGGAGTTTTGAATGTGGTTAATAGAACAGCAGGAAAGAAATACATGAGCAGTAAACAAGGACTTGATCAATCTGTACCTTCGAGAGAAACTGTGATCCACAAATATTTGGAAATTAAATAAAATATTTCTAAGTAAGTCCTGAGTTAACGAAGAAATCGAGAAAACCAGGAAGTGTTTGAACTGAATTGAAATTTTAAAAAATGTGTAATTAGTGGGATGCAACTAGAGAAGTATTTGAAGTGAAATTTATAGCACTAGATACTCATTTTAGGTAAGATAGGTCTCAAATCAATCACCTCANGAAATTTATAGCACTAGATTCTCATTTTAGGAAAGATAGGTCTCAAATCAATCACCTCAGCTTCCACCTTAAAAAACTAGCAAACTAACGTCAAAGTAAACAGAAATGGAAACAACTGAAAATAGCCATCAACAGGTAAATTAATAAATGGTGCTATAACTATACAATGTTCTATTCAACAGTAAGAAGAATGAACTTTTGATATGAGAACACAGATGAATCTCAAAATAATTATTCTGTGTATAAGAAGCAAGACAAAAAATAATACATACTATGTAGTTCCATTTATATAAGATTCTAGGTAATATAAACAAATCTATAGAGACATCAGATGTGTGATTGGCGGGCAGGAAGGAGAGGGAGGAAAAAATAACAAAGTGGCATGAAAAAACTTTGGGTGTGATTATCTTGCTTATTATCTTGATTTATGAATATCTCGATGGTGATAACATTTTCATGGCTATCTACATACATCTAAATTTATCAAATTGTATTTTTGAAGTATGCAATGTCTTGTATGTCAGTTACATCTCATAAGATGAAGGAAGGAAGGAAAGAAGCAAGGAAGGGAGGAAGGGAGGGAAAGAAAAAAAGATTGTTCCATAGCTGCAATAGGTGACAGATTCCTGAAAATGTAGTAGGTAGTAGAAATAGTGGATCCCATGATTATGTGTCCAACATCACACTTCCTTTATTGTAAAGTGGTTTCTTTGGTCTAATGGGATATTGTGTAGGATCTTGTGTTTCTTGTTAAGATACTCTGAAAACGAGTAGATAATGGCACTGGCTGAGGCAGACAGGAAAGGCAAATTCATATTTGAAACATGTGTCAGTTTGATGAAGATAAATCACTATCCTTTCTTGGATTGGGAATACCCAATATAATCAAATATCCAAGCATTAAGTGGATTCAAATAACCAAGTATCTGAATTGTCACTTAAAGAACTGGTTGTATGTCAGACTTAGCACTGATCTCCGGCTATCAGATTAGACATTTGGCAATGAGAGTGGCTAGGTCAGCCTTGATAGGTGGCAGTCCATGCTACTCGGCCCATACATAGCTTCTACCTCTGCCTCCAAATTCCATCCATATACTTATTCTGCTGGCACTTCGGAGGCCAATGACAGGAGCTGGCTGAAGCCAATCAACTGAGTTATTTTGTCTGCTTCATTATTTAGAGCACTTTCATACCTCATCTCCAATCTCTTAAGCCCATCCATAGACCTCTTACTCGATCCTCTGGTCCCTGATCTCTCTAATATTTCTTCTTCTTGGCCTTTAATAAACCAGCCAGGTCATTTGCCTCTCCTCTTAAGTACTCTTGAGCTATTTTTCTTTTACACAAAGTGGATGACCAGATGTACCATCTGAAATTCTGCTAACAGGGGAGATTTTTCCCTTAATTATGTATTTTAAGACCTCTTTTGAGTGGGGATATAGTGCTAAAGCACTCCATATTGAGCTTGTACCAAAATATTGAGTGAATCTTTTTCATCGACTACTTAAAATGGATATTCTCATTTGGTCTTCGGTTTGAACCAAAGAAGAGTCACAGGTGCAGTTGGATGACATGTAACTCTGATCCACCTGGTCATGCAACTTACTTGAAAATCTTGGCCCTACTTGTACCTCAACTTAGCATGACATTTTATGTGACCATTAATACATTTGGGCTTGAGTTTATCGTTTTGCTTTTGTTATTTGTTCCAATCTGTTCTTAGTTTCTTTTTCCTTTTGTCTGTCTTCTTTTGGATTAATATCTTTTAAGGTTACATTTTGTTGGCTTATTAGCCATAGCACTTTGTTATTACAATGGTTACATCAGGGTTGATCATATACACCTTTGACTTATCAGTCTACCTTCAAGTGATACTGTGCTACTTCATATATATCATAAGAGACTTACAATAGTATACATCCATTTCTCACTTTCTGGCTTCTATGCTATAGTTGCCATGCATTTTCCTTTTTACATATGTTATAAACCTATAATCAGTGATTTTTAAGGAGGTATAAATCAAACTTAAAAGTCATGTATTTACCACAGAGTTGGCATTTCTGGTGTTCTTCATTCCTTTGTGCAGATATGGATTTCCATCTGGTATAACTTTCCTTTGGGCTGAAAGACTTTGCTTAACATTTCTTGTAGTACAGATCTGCTAGTGATAAATTCTTTTAGCTTTTACATGCCTATAGACATGTGATTTTTGCCTTTTTTTTGGGGGGGGGAACAGTGTTTTTGCCAGGTATAGAATTCTAAGTTGATAATTTTTATTTTCTTTCAGTAATTTAAACATGTTGCCTCATTGTCTTCTTGCTTGCATTGTCTCCAATAAGAAATCTGATGTCATCCATATCTCTGTATTAACATGTCTTTTTCCTCTACCTACCTTTTAAGATTTTCCTATCACTCGTTTTGAGCAATCTGATTGTGATGTGCCTTGGTATTACTTTCTTCATGTTTCTGGAATTTACTGAGTTTCTTGGATCTGTGGGTTTATGGTTCTGCTTCAGTTTGGACGGTCTTTGGCCATTTTTTCTTCAAGTTTTTTTCTGCTCCACCCCCGTTATTTAGGAACTCTAATTACTCGTATATTAGGTCACTTGAAGTTGCACAGCTCACTGATGTTCTCTTCATTTAAAAAAGCTTCTTTTTTTCTGTTTCCTTTTGAATAGTTTCTACTGCTCTGCCCTCAAGTTCATTAATCTGTCTCTCTTTTTTATTTTTAATTTGTAATCTTCTGTAGTTCTCATGCAGTTATTTTTCTCCTCGAACATTGTAGTTTACCTCTCTAGGAGTTTATGGATTTTAAAAATATATCGCATATCTGTATGAAATACAGTTATACTGACTGCTTTAACATTCTCCTCTGCTAAGTCTCACACCTATGTCTGTTCTGGGTCTGTTTTAATTGACTGACTTTTCTCATTATGGGTTGTGTCTTCTTGCCTCTTTGTATGTTTGGTAATCTTTGGATGTCAGACATTATTAATTTTACCTAACTGGGTCCCGGATAGTTTTGAATTCCTGCGGTTGTGAACTTTATTCTGGGCTACAGTTAAGTTACTTGGAAACAGCTTGGTTCTTCCTAGTCTTGCTTTTATGCTTTGTTAGCAAGGTCCAGAACTGTGCTCAGCCTAGGACTAATTATTCTCCCTTACCAAGGCAGTACCTTCTTAGGTACTCTGCTTAATTCCCAAAAAATTATGGGTTTTTCCAGTCTGGCTAAGGTGAAAAAGCACTATTCTTGACCCCATGTGAGCACCAGACATTATTTTCTTTAATACTTAGGGATGGTTCCTCTCCCAATATATGCATGTACTGCTTAATACTCTGCTAAACACTCAAGGGGATTATCTGAAGATCTCTACAGTGCTCTCTCTATGCCATTCTCTCCTCTCGGGACTTTTGTCCTTTGAATTCTAGCTGCCTTTCTATCTGAACTCTTAACCCCATTTTTTCAACTCAGAGAATCTATAGACCTATCTTCCAGTTCCTCCTCCCTGTACTGGAAACTCTCTCTTTGCAGTTAAGTTAAGGGAGTCATAATGCTTACCATGTTCATTTCCTGTCTCTCAGGGATCACCTTTTTTTGTTGCTTGACTTCAGTGTCTTGAAAACTGTACCATCCTTCTGGATGCATACATCCTAAATCAATAGTCATCATAGCGATACCCCTGATAGGTAAGACAGAATAAATGGATTTGGGAACCATAGGATAGAAGTACAAGTAGTTTTTCTTGACATTACTCCTGCTGATCCATTTGGGGAATTTGCTATCCCATCCCCACAATTGTGGGTCCTAGTGGTATGGAAATACAGACTATTTCTACCAGGGTATATTGCAAAAATCTAAAAAATTAAGTTATGGCTCCCATCCTGTTACTTTGGGTTCCTTGTGTGAAGCAACCAGTATTTAAGGAAAGTTAACACAATCCTGGTAGTGATAATTGACCCTGATTATCAAGAAGAGGCAAGGCTGTTCTATATACAATGTAGGCAGGAAAGAATTGACTTGACAAACAGATACTTCACTAGAGCCACTCTTGGTATTCCTCTTCCCAAGTTTCATAGTAAATTAACAAAACAGTAGCCATGACATGAGAAGAGTCAGGTAACTAGGAGCTCAAGATCCTTCAGAGATGAGGATATGGATCAACAGGATTCAGTGATAAAGTGGATGTGAGGTATGAAAAAAGAGGATTTAAGGATAACTGCAAAATTTCTGGCTTAAATATCTAAAAGAATGGAGTTGTTATTTCCTGGGCTAGCAAGGACATTGAGGGCAATAGGTTTCACAGAGACCAGAAGTTGAGTTTGGAACATGTTATTTTGAGATACCTAGTAGATATCAAAATAGATCTTTCAAGAAGGCAATTGGAATGAAAACTGGTATTCAGAAGTTTGGGAGTTGCTTAAAATATCATTCCAGAAAGATAGAAAGACTTTCAAAGTGCTGCTTGGGTTCACAAAGGGTGTGTCTCTCTCAAACAGCACAGGGCATGCCATATTTGGGAAGCCAGAACTCATCTTCATGTGACATCTGCCCCTTATTTGCTCCATCTGCACTCCTATTTTCCTGCTCACAACCTCTCCTTTTCCCCTTGCCTCCTACCACACTTGACTTTTCAAGGGAACTATTACAAATATTCTTTCCAGAAAGTATTCTTTGCCCATTTTGGGTGTCTAAGAAGGCCTGTGGTGATGGCTCTGAGCCGAGGCATTTTTCTAAGAAATAGAACATGGGTTTCTCCTTGGGCATGGTGTCGTTCAGCACAGAGAAAGTTGTTCAGAAACAAAACAGAGCAAAACAAAATCCCCAAATCCTTTGTCTTCTTGGAACATCTTTTCTCTCCCTTTTTCTTCATTACCTACCACTCTACAGATCTAATGCCATCTCTTGGGAAATCTATTGAAATCTACTGGGAGATTACCACAATAAGTCATGGCCATCAGATCTTTGCACACCCGTCCATTAGTGGAAAGACTGAGACCTGAACAGGATTTCACATCCCTGAGCTTCAGTCTTTCAGCATCTCTGAAATAGAAGGTTTGGACTAGATCATCTCCAAGGACCTTTCCAACTCCACAATTCTATTAACTATAAAATAATTTAAATGGGTCAAGAAATTTCAATGTTAATTTGAACCAAATGCAAAACTAGGCATAGTTTATATCAAGCTCTAATTATAATTATCTAAGAACTGGATTAGCAACCAGAATATTCTTGGCACTCCTGGCATCAGCAATGACCTTTTAGCTTTGGCAAGTAACCTGAAATGTAGTCTCTAAAGAAATAAGCAAGAAAACATTTATCTACCTCAGGGGAGTCTTTTGAAGATTCTATTTGTTAATTCTTTTTAAGTGCTTTGACTCAGCAAAGTATAATAGATCATCAATACTCGGGGTTATTATTTACGTTTATGAGACTGGGTTTCCATTCGATGAGCAGAATAATTTCTGTGTTCTTATTGTGAAGGGTAGGCAAAGATGCCAAAAACTGCCTGACTCCACACAGAGTTTCCTTTTTAAAAAAATTAACATTCTATAAATATCAATCATTGAATCAACTTTTAAAAATAAACTAATTTATTCCAGCAGTGAGTGGAAATTATTTTTATTAATATTAAAATCATTCCTCTCCCATGATAATAACTGTTAATATACTAAGAATAACCTCATGTTTACTTGGTACATGGGAATTTCTGAGAACTTTCAGAAAGACCACTGGGAAGGGCTAGAAAAACCCAAGAAGAGAGTGAGAAAGAAATTATTTTGAAAGGGTTAGTTTTCTCATGTAGAGTGAAACTAGAGATCTAAATAATACCATTAAAACTAGAAAACTTGGGGAGAGAAAACAAAAGTTCAAATTAAATGTCTTTGTCAAAGGGCGCCTGGGTGGCTCAGTCAGTTAAGCCACTGCCTTAGGCTCAGGTCATGATCCCAGGGTCCTGGGATTGAGCCCCACGCCGGGATCCCTGCTCAGCAGAGAGCCAGCTTCTCCCTCTGCCTCTGCCTGCTGCTGTGTCTACTTGTGCTCCCTATCTCTTTGTCAAATAAATAAATAAAATCTTAAATAAACAAATAAATAAATGTCTTGGTCATTTATAGAAATGATCAAAACCCAGTCATCTAATATAGAAATAATCTAACAGAATGTTTTAGTTAAGTATATATTTCATACCTTACAATACTTTCTCAAATTACCACTTGGATAAAATCACAGTGTCAAATAGGTATCTTAAATGAAAAGCTACGTAATTACTAACAAAATTATTTTCGCTAATAATATGTTTACTGCCTACAAAACACTGGCAAAACTTTTAGTCTGATAGGGAAAAGCATGTTTTCCAACAGAATACAATTTCCATGTGTTTTCTCTCCTACTGTTCACTGGTGTGAGTACATCTTTGTAGAGTTCTTAAATACCTGAACAGGAAGTAAAAAAGAGTGAAATAGCATGAGACAACTACTTTTTAAAAAAAAGTTGTCATTAATACCTTCCATTTGGTGCTTCTGGATTAGCAAAAAAAAATCAATTTCATTACATTTCTTTATAAATAAATTAAAAAACTAACTTCTAGACAAGAAAAAGGGCTTTATACCAAATGAAAAACCCTCTTTTGATCTTGTGGCTGGCCATTTATCTGCCACCTTCTGAATTTCCATTAAATAAATAGGGTGTCATTTTATTAAGAATACATGCATAGATTACATTTATGTGGCAAGGTGTACGTTCGATTGTGAAAATCAAAACAGAAGTAGCAGATGGTTTTGCTTTGACCCAAGAGACCACTCACTGAGCCAGCTCAGAATGAAAACCTCCTTTATCCAGCATGAAGATATGATATTTGGAATTCCTACCCCAATGCTTATTTAAATATCAAAATAGTAGAGAATGAGAATAGAGGGTTGGTGGAAACTGACATCCAATCATCAACATCCCAGTGATTGCCTGTTTATTTCCACTTGCTCCAGGCCAGGAGCAATAAGATGGTCAGATTCATACAATCCAGAGAAACAGCAGTGCATAGTGTAAGCACACTTCTCATCAGTTATAATGACTCACTTATACCCAAAGTCTCATTCAAACTAATAGACCAAAATTTCTTCCTCAACATTTTCAGAAGAATATTGGTGTATCTCTATTTTAAGGAAACATGCTATTTAAAACTGTCAGATTATAAGAGATAATGTTTTCATATCACAAGCATGGTCTTCACCTAACAAAAGAGATCATTTGAATGCAGTATTTATAACAACAATTTCATCATCCCAAATAGAAATGCCACACCTTAACTGTCAAATTCTTTACCAAAGACCAACCCATCTAGAAGAGAGAAGAGATGTGTGTCTGACCCTTCTCTCCTAGCCTTCTTGGAGCATTATTTTTTACTCAGCAATTCACTGGGGAACAGATGAGGGTCAGTTCTGTTCTTAATCAGTCCACTGTGATTTCATATAGAACTGTAATTTCATGTAGACTACTCATTGAAACAAAATTTGGCTGCTAAGAAAAAAACTCACATGCATTTAAGTTTATTGTAAAGGTAGTCAACACTAATAATAATACGAATGGTGTGGAGTGTTCAGAATACATGAGAAATGAACAAATTCCCTATAGGAATGCTACCCTAGCTCTATGTGAACCTTCTAATAAATGCTTATAAAAAATGAAGGTGGCAGATGTTGTCAGTGTTCTTCCCATATCCCCTCTGATCTCTTTCGAATGCTTATGCACAACAGCTCCCAATGTGGTTTTACTGCCCACAGTCAGAACCTGAATCCCCTTTTGGGAGGGCTGCCCTGGCTGTCAGAACTCTTTGTCTGCTTACACAGAGAGCCAGAAGTGCCAGGATTCTCGTCACCTCAGGTGCAGCTCCTAAACATTGACTGATTATGGCAGGATAACACTCCACTTCCTTGCCACTAATCACAACATTCTGATGTGTGACCTATACTATTTTTTGTGGACGCTCAGGGGCTGAACCAGTTACCCTCTTTAGAATTTTGTTTGATAACACACCCTCTTCTGGCTCCCCTCCCTTCCCAATCATATGTCCCTTTTCTCTTACCAGTTTCTCCTAGAAATGTTTCCAGTTAAATCACTTCAGCATGGCTTTGCCTCAGGTTCTACTTCTGAAGAATCCAATCTAAGTCACCTGCTCCTGGATTTTCTCCTAGGTAGTAGACTCTGACCAGATATAGACAGGAATCCCCCTGTTGAAGGTAAATGAGGTGATGATAACCATTAGCATGCTATAATATGATAATCAGTAAGATCTTCATCTGTGAAATGAAACTGGATACTGGGTCTTTTCAAAATCCACTCCATGTTCCTGTTGGCTACTAAACCCATGACTAGGGTCTAGTACTTAGCATTGGTCATCTGGAAAAATACAGGTCCTTCTCAAGGAGAGAATGAATTATTCACCAAAAGTACTCCAGAACCTAGGTAATATATGTTGGTAGGAACCAGGAGAACATAGCTCAAGGAGGACCTTGGGGGCACTGGACTGAATAGGTGATGGTGGGTAGAATGTAAGTCCCTATAAGGGAGAGTTTGTTGATATAAAAGTGCTCTTCCATGATTCAGGATTCAACATCCTCAAAGAGCCACATAGAGCCAACCCTAATACACTGATAAAAGGGTTCCTGGGAGATTGAAAAATAGTGATGTCCCACATGAAATGAAATGAAAATGTAAGAATTAGACAGTATATTTAGCAGTTTGAAAAAATCTTACATCAGTTCATTGACCTGTGGTTTAATGACCATCATGTGAGAAAAGGTCAAGTGAAATACCCCAATACTGCTCTCCACCCCAATTCAGCCAAGATTGAAAATCAGAAGCAATATCATATTCAAATGGAATGGCAGAGATTAATACCACCCTCAAAGTCTTAACAAATCCTGGCAAGGTATTTCCCAATATATTACCTTAATTCACCGGTCTGGAACCCACAAAAATCAAATGGATCATGGTCAATGACTAGGAACCACATTTAACTGAACTTCAATGACTGATACATTTACTAAAACAAGTTAATGCTATTTCTAATACTTGGTATGCAGTTATGTATGGATCAAGCTAATGAATTATTCCTAACACCCATATGTAAGAAATGTTAGAAACAGTTCTCATTCACTTGAAATAGACAACAGTACACATAATCACATCCATGGTCTCATCTCAGGACTACCTTAACTTTCTTACTGTTTAATGAGTGGCCCTGGAAAACCTTGGTAAGGGGGAAAACATTCCACTGGACAGAACTCTGAGCAGTACACATGATCATCCACTTTGTGGGCAGAAAGAAGTAGCCTAAGGTAAAAACAGACATGAGCTCCTGGGAAATGACAAATGGGTTAACCAGAAACTAGAAGGAACAAGATTAGAAGATGGGGGAAAAGAATTCTGGGAAGTCTTGTGGATATACCCATATACCTGTGGAAGTGGACCCCAAGTGTGTAGATCCTTATTCCCCATATCAATGCCCACTAGAGACATCCACTATAGGTTAGGCACTACACAAGGAAGTAAACAGAAAGATTCATCTGGAAGATGAGAGCCAGCCTCTCACCATCACGTCCAGTGTCCTCTTGGGGAATTTGTGCTTCCATCATTGCCGGGCTAGGTTTAGAGGTCTAGAGGCCATAGTTCTCAGTTGGGGGTCAGAAGGAGAATATTTCTATCAGGGAACACAATAAGGGCTCCACTAAACCTAAAGCTATAACTTTCCAGTCATTTTGGACCCCTAGGGCCAGTAGATAGACAGAACAAGGATTTTTATACTTCCAGAGGTAATGATCCTGATTAAAATGAGAAGGCAGAGTTGCTGCTACATAACAGGGCAGGAAAAGGGCCATCTGGAACTCAGAGTACCCTCTTGGGTATCTCTTGGTGGTCTTTTGCCCATTTTCAACTACAAACAAGAATTATAGCAAATGCATAGTAATCAGATCCCAGTGCCCACAGAGATGCATATCTGGATCACCCATTAGGCAAGCCAGCAGCTTTGCAGAAATCCTGGCCAAGGCTGAGGGTAATCTAAAATGGGTGGGATAGGAAAAAGATGAACTCAAAATGGATGAAAGACCTAAATGTGAGACAGGAACCCAACCAAAATCCTAGAGGAGATCACAGGCAGCAACCTCTTTGACCTCGGCCACAGCAACTTCTTGCTAGACACGTCTTCAAAGGCAAGGGAAAGAAAAGCAAAAATGAATATTGGGACTTCATCAAGATAAAAAGCTTCTGCATGGCAAAGGAAATAGTCAACAAAACTAAAAGGCAACCTACGGAATGGGAGAAGATATTTGCAAATGACATATCAGATAAGGGGCTCATATCCAAGTTCTACAAAGAATTTATCAGACTCAACAACCAAAAAACAAATAATTCAGTCAAGAAATGGGCAGAAGACATGGACAGACATTTCTCTGAAGAAGACATACAAATGGCCACCAGACACATGAAAAAATGCTCCACATCACTCAGCATCAGGGAAATCCAAATAAAAACCACAGTGAGATACTACCTCACACCAGTCAGAATGGCTAAAATGAACAAGTCAGGAAACAACAGGTGTTGGCGAGGATGTGGAGAAAGAGGAACCCTCCTACACTGTTGGTAGGAATACAAGCTGATACAGTCACTCTGAAAAAACAGTATGGATGTTCCTCAAGGAGTCAAAAATAGAGCTACACTATGACCCAGCAACTGCCCTACTAGGTATTTACCCCAAAGATACAAATGTCATGATCCAAAGGGGCACCCGCACCCCAATGTTCATAGCAGCAATATCCACAATAGCCAAACTGTGGAAAGAGCCGAGATGTCCATTGGCAGATGAATGGCTAAAGAAGATGTGGTATAAATATACAATGGAATACTACTCAGCCATCAGAAAGGATGAATACTTACCATTTACATTGATGTGGATGGAACAGGAGGGTGTTATGCTGAGTGAAGTAAGTCAAATCAAAGAAAGACAGTTATCGTGTGGTTTCATTCATATGTGGAATATAAGAAACAGTGCAGAGGATCATAGGGGAAGGGAAGGAAAACTGAATGGAAAGTCATCAGAGAGGGAGAAAAACCACGAGAAACTCTTAACTATAGGAAACAAACTGAGGGTTCCTTCAGGGGAGGTGAGTGGGGGATGGGATAATCAGGTGATGGGTATTAAGAAGGGCATGTGATGTGATGAGCACTGGGTGTTATAGAAAACTGATAAATTATTGAACACTACATCTGAAACTAATGATATATTGGCTAATTGAATTTAAATTAAAAAATAACCCAAAAAATGGGTGAGATAGGAAGATTATTAATATCCATCTATAACAGGAGAGGCTATAGCTCATCCCAGTAACCTTCTTCTTGAAGATCTTTTTTATTTTCTAAAAATTATGATCAACCTTATCCTGAAGAATCCTTGGAGTTCAGTTAATATGAAGCATGAATAAGGCTCTGTGGCAGACAGATAGAACTGGAGCAGATGCCATGAGTGTTCCAACCATCCCTTTGGATCCCTTCACCATATTCATGTACGATGCCCCCTAGTATGCTTTCACCCAACAGCCAGCATCTATATGTCTTTGCCAGACCACTACCTTCAGGCTGTGAGAACCTATTTGGTCTGCTGATAGAAGGAGACTAAAGGGCCTAGGAATTTGTGTCTCCCCTGGGTGGCAGCCTTTAACCAATGGCTCATGAAAATGGAGTCTAAAACACATCAGTTCTTCTGCCTCCTGATCAAGACACCCCAGCAGTCTCTCAGCCAGTGTTCCTCATCCAAACCACAGAGCACAAAATATAATTTGAGTGACTATTTTCTCAGTTCTCCTAAGGACGATTCATAATGGATACCATTCTAGATGCAGAGGAGAGAAAGTAATTCCTTACATACAACGGAAGTCTTAGGAAATTAGGATTTAATTCTTTCTCAATGTTGTCTGAAATGTGACCTTCATGGCCTCCAGAGCTCCCCTGCCTGACTGAGCTGAAGTCATTCTCTGTGGGACTTTTCAGGATGTTACACCCTCCCTCATCCCCCTCTCCTTCCTGGCCCCACTTCTCCGCTCTCCTATCAGGTTTTCCTGGAAACACTTCCTAACAAGTAATTTTTACACAAGCCTTAATCTCAAGGTCTGCTTATGGGGAACCCAACTGGAGATACAAACTTTATGAGCCTCAATTTAGTTGATGAAACAAAAACAACATGCCTAGCTGGAGCCCAGGAAGTGGCTTCTGTGCTTAGAACCTGAAGAGAACCGCAGGGTGTTGTCACAGCAGGCAGCACATGAGTGTGGTTCTCTCTACAAATACAGGAATTGAGGTGCATTAAAAGGGAGCCTGGATAAACATTCCTTAGAGTTACAGGCTCTAAGTTCAACATAAGTCAGTTTTTCAAAACAACTCCACAACAAAAAATTTGTCAGAAGTAACTTGTAAAAAGTAAAGGTGGCTAGTACAGTATCAGTTTTCATTACAATCCAGTTAATGATGCCAATAAAAAAACTTCCACTAGCAGTTTAAGCACTCAGTTTTCAACTTTTTTGTTCCTTACCCATTAATACACTGGATTGTTAATTTTGCAAGTTAACACTTAATGCGAATAGATTAATAAATAACAGTGAAGCGGGATGAGGAAGGAAACTTTGCTTTCTTTAACAAGTTCTATTAACTTCTGGTTTTCTCCCACAAGTCTCAAAAATGCCAAAGGTTTACCTTTCAAGTATGAAAGTCTAAACAAGGTAACGATGTTCTGTTTATACAACAGATTATCCTTGCTTTGTAGTGCCTGTGTTAAAATCTTATTCTCAAAATTGTGTTACATCCAAGATCGTGTTCTCACATCCATCTTGTGCCAGAGTCTGGGATCCACAGGTCCCTCATAAACTATTGTTCAATAAATAAATAGAGTATCTAACAAGAAGAAAGAAGGGGAAAAATCTGTCTATTGCGGGTCTGAATATCAATCTATAAATTTAGCTGTGTAAAAAGTGTAACTGTTCTTATCTGTCTATACATCTTAATCTGTTTCAAGCTGCCCTTTCCACTGACTTTTGGAAACTAAATGTCATTTTTGCTTGAAGTGCTCTCCATTTTCTGAGGTCATACTAAGTTCTGGAAGCCTAAAATAGTTCCGGTGCACTAGTGATGGGAGAGAGGAGAGAGGGGGCAAACCTCAATGCCATCGGTCTACACAGCATTTGCTGACATATTCCTCATACTACATGGTCCTTGTGCTCAACCCTTATTTATGTCTGCTCCAGAGATGTTCTCATTCCCATCCCATACTCCTCTCTTCCAGTGGGATTCTCCACCACTCCAAGTCCTTTCTTGGAAGTGAGGAAATTACAGTGCTCTTCCCAGGCTACCGGAGGTCAAGACACACCCTTGACAAAACTGTGTGAGTTCCCATCTGCCATACATCAGACAAATGTTTTTCCTTGAGCCTTTTACCATCAAGGATCTGGAACCAAGAAAAAAAAAAGATGATTCCTCTGATCTTAGATCCTGCAGAATTATCTGGCTTTCCCAGGGCTCAGAATAGAAGCACCAGGGCACATGTCTCAGGTCTCCCCACCCCACCTCATGACTCTCCCCCTACCCTCCCTCTCCCCACTACTCCTCTCCCATCTCTGGCCTCACAGGAAGCCCATGGAATTTTGTGGCAAGTATGTTTGGGGTGACAGAGAGGTGTCAGGATTAGGGAGAGGAAGTAATCTTGGAAACCTGTCATTTTTTGGAGTTTTGGATTGTAAGAGCCAAGGTTCTGAAAATCAGATCTGAAACCAGAAGCACAGAATGCCCTAGATTAAAGATGGAGTCAAGATCTGGGCTAGGAATTATCAGGAAGAAACATCAATTAATATCATACAAATACTACTCCTCATCCTTTAAAGAAGAGAGAACACCATCTCTGAAGTCTCCTCCCTTTTTCCCTTCCAATCAAAATTATCCCTACCTCTTTATTTTGTATTTTGTCCCTTTTGTAAAAAGGACAATTGTTTAATTTTTAAATTTTTTTGTTCCTTTATCATCCACAGACTGGGAACTCTTGGAAGGCAGGGCCGAATCTTACTCATTTTCAATTCCCAGAGCCAAACACAACTTCTGAGACAAATGGGACAATACATGTTGGTTGGATGAGGAACATAACTTGTTTTCTAGTTTAGCAGAAGCATATTGCTTGTGAAAGCACAGTGATTAGGTAGCAAAAGCCTGTGGTGTTTGTACTGGTACTAGGCTGAAATGGTTCTTCTTCCGGGCTTTGCCCCTTACTGTGTAACCTTGGCCTTAACCTCGTTCTGTCTCAGGTTCCTCATCTTTAAGAGCAGAGACTCTGGAGCCAGACTGCTATGTTTGAATATCGTTTCTCCCTCTTATGAGCTGTGTGATCTTGGTACATGATGTTTCCTCTCTGCATCTTCGATTTCTCATCTATACAGTGGACATGATAAATGTCCTCCTATAAATTTGCCATTCAGATTACATAAGTTTACATTTATAAAGTGTTCAGAATAGTACCTGGTACACAGAAAGTGCCATTTAAAGTTACTGAGACAGATTTTACTGAGAAGATTTTATTCATTTATTTGACAGAGAGAGAAAGACAGTGAGAGAAGGACACACAAGCAGGGGGAGTTGGGAGAGGGAGAAGCAGACTCCCCGCTGAGCAGGGTGCCTGATGCGGGGCTCGATTCCAGGACCCTGGGATCATGACCTGAGCTAAAGGCAGACGCTTGGGGCGCCTGGGTGGCTCAGTGGGTTAAAGCCTCTGCTTTCTGCTCAGGTCATGATCTCAGCGTCCTGGGATCGAGGCCCGCATCGGGCTCTCTGCTCAGCAGGGAGCCTGCTTCCTCCTCTCCCTGTCTCTCTGCCTGCTTCTCTGCCTACTTGTAATCTCTCTCTCTGTGTCAAATAAATAAATAATCTTTAAAAAAATAAAAAATTAATAAAAAATTAAAAAATAAAGGCAGACGCTTAATGACTGAGCCACACAGGTGCCCCTCACATTACTCTTAAATATTCAGTCTTTGAATTTGTGCTAGAGACTCTCAGGACTGAAGCCCGGGCTAACTGCAAAAATGTGTATGCACTATCATGCTGGGGCATCCAAAACTGGGGGAAAAAAGTGGGGGGGGGGCTGGGTAGCCAACTTGCTTTTACTGGGGAGAGAGAATATAACTCAGTTGCTCTCAAGGAACAAACGAATATAGAAATGAGTACACTGGCATGTTTCTAGCAAAACTTAAACATAGAACAGGAAGATAATTAGGTGTGATCAGGTGGTGGCCATTAGCAGTGCAATGGATATTTCCATGAAATGAATAAATCACCTCTGTAGGGAGCTATCTAAACCACCCTGTCTCTTCTGTTGGGCTCTCGTGTTTGAGGCCAAAAGGCATTGACCTTTCATCTAATCTAACCCCATCTCTCTGTCTCTTCAGGAATTTGTGTTTTTAGCACTTGTTTGATAGATTTTTCTTATGAAATAACATGAACTTTGGGTGTTGCTTCTCACTGTAGAAGACTCAGTCATGCTACACAGGAAAGCCACTTGCTGAGACAGGAAGGGCTTAGTCTAGGAATCAAGAAATTTTGGTTCCAGTCCCAGTTCGGTTATCCACAAACTGTATGACCTTAAAAAAGTCACTTTATGTCTCTGAGCCTCAGATTTTTACTTCACAAGATTTTTTTTCACTCTTCTACCTTAAAGGAGCTATCATTTCTTTCCAAGATTATTGTGAGAATAGTGATAGTAGTAGTGGTAGGAATAGGTGTGGAAATAATAATATTACTATCCACCCTTTTTTTCCAAGTTTACCATGTGAGAGACACTGTGCACCTATTGACTAATTTAAAATATTTTCCAATATGCAGAGCCTCCTTTAGGCCCAGTTTCTTTGAAATGACCTCTCCCAAGTCACACTGCTTTTAAGTGGATGACACTGGAAGGATTTAAACCAGTATAAGGTGATAATGGAGCAGTGCTCTCTGGGAAAGATAATGATGTCAACAAGAGGGAAAGTCCAGTTTCAAGAATTATCTTTCTTTCCATGGGGCTAACAAATTCTAACCTGAAGCCACCAAAGAATAATAGTAGGTGAATCAGTCATCTATCAATTAATTGGTGCATCAGTAATGGTAATAGAGAGATTTGGACCATGTGATAATCAAGTCAAGGCCAAGGTCAGAATGTGTGCCTAGGCTACAGAGGGAGAGCCTGTGCTCCTAATGTGCTCAGCTCCATTTTCAAATCATGGAGACATGGGTTACACGGTCCCTTCCTTCCGGAGTGCTCATACTCTAGGTACCTACTGAAGGCATAAAGACAAGTGTAAGAAGGTCCCCATGCAAACCTAGAAGACTCAGATTAAAGGACAGAAATCCACATTCCTGAAATGAAATGTTTTGTGGGGGGAAAAACAAAAAGCCTTAATACTACTACGAGGGAATAGATCTGTAAACATAAAGTATTATGGTCCTTCAGCATTTGATGACACCCCAGCCCAGTGAACTAAATGTATCAAGTAATATGGGTACTAGAAGTTTTCAAGCAAGACTTTTTGTCTCTTTGTCTCATTATCCTTTAACATAAAAAAATGCAAGGGTAAATATGTGAATATGAAGATTTGTTTTTTAGTCACTGGGTTTGTAATTCTTTCCTGCATCTCTTCCCAGAATTAGCATGGATTGGGTAATAGTTTCATTAACAATGTCCTTATTAGATTTTTGGGGTGCCCCACCCAGAATGTGTAACTGGAGTCTGTGTATCTAAACCAATATACACAAAGAAGTCAGAAAATTATGAATTTTTTAATGTAATTAATCAGTATTTGAAAATGGCAAGGCATTCATTAGGGAACAATTAAGCTATGATGCAAGAAGATAATTAGTAAATTGGGGACAACATGGGTTCATCCATTACTTTAAAACTTAAATAATGCTGTTTATCTGTTTTCCTATAACAGTGGCATTTTTAAAATTAACATTGGTATTTAAATAATCACATATTCTCTTTCTGCGTGTGTCCATATGTAGCTTTCAGTTTTTCTAGGAATAAATATGATTGTTTTCATCTTTCCAACCATCAACTTTCCCTCCTACATCTTTTCTTCATGTTAGGGTGTTTCTCTCAGTAAATGGCAGTGTCTTATATAGAGTAAATAGGTACATGTGAAATTGTAGTTTCTATCATTTGTTAGTAGCATTGTTGCTGCTTTTTATGTACATGAGATTAGCAATTAGACTTTGTCTCAGAAGACTAGACCTCAGCCAGTCTGCTTGTCTCTTCTACTGTCTTTTGACACATTTTGCTTAGCTATAAAGTACATGCCCTAAGTCATAGAAGGCTAAGATTTTTGAAATTCAAAAGCCCAGGCCCTGTAATTAAAAAGACAGACAATACAACGGAACAGTAGACAAAAGACTTGAACAGAAATTTCAAAGAGGACATTATCCAAATGGTCAATAAATATAAGAAAAGGTGATCAACAACACAAGATGTCAGGGAAATGCCACAACACCCCCAGCATGGCTCTTTGAGAAAAAATAGATAGTACCAAGTGTTAGTGAGAACCCACAGAAACTCAAACTCCTGGATTCTGTTAGTAGTAGTTCAAATTGGTACAACCACTTGGAAATGACATTATCTACTAAGCTGAACATATATTACCCTATAACCCAGAATTCCAGGTATATCCCCCTAGATTAACAGATGTATGTCTAAAAAAAAGAAAGAAACAAAGAAACATGTACAGGAATGCTAACAGCGGCACTATTGGTAGTAGCTCCAAACTAGAAACCACCCAAACACCCTTTCATGGTAGAATAGATTTTGTAGCAACACCTTTACCATGGCATTCAATACAGTAATAAAAATGACAAACTGAAACCAAACCAAACACAACGTGGATGGTTCTAACCAGTATAATGCTGAGCTGGTTACAAAAGGGTACACACCCTGTGTTTCCACGCTCATAAACTAATAGGCAAAACTAACCTATAGTGGTAAAAGTCATTATAATGGTTACCCTTGGGAAGGTGAGGAAGAAATGGGGCTTCTGAGCGGCTGGTGATGATCTGCTCCTTGTGAGGTGCTACTTGCAATGGTGTTTTCCTTCGTGAACATTTATTTGGCTATAAACTTATGATTTGTACTTTTCCCTACACATAAAACTTACTAAAATTATACATAAAAAGAAGCCCAGGATTCTGCAAATAAAAAACCCTAGCTTTTGAAATTCCAAAGCCTCTTTCTTTGCTATTCTGCTGTTTGCATTTCCCAGAAGGCTGATGCTGCTTGTAAGGAGACCACATTCCGAAAGCCTCTGTTTTCAAGTTTATCTATACCGGCTCTCACCACTTTCTCATTTCTCTGGACCCATACATACCACGTTCTAGTCTCAAAAGACCACTGAAACTATGCTCTCCCAGGAACCAGTTTCTTCCTTTTCTTTTTTTAGAGTCGTGTCTAGGCATTAATATGTTTACTTTTTCATTATTATGTTCAGTTAGCCATTGTATAGTACATCATTTGTTTTTGACGTAGTGTTCAATGATTCATTAGTTGCATCACAACATGTGCCCTCCTTAATACCCATCACCCTATTTCTCCCACCCCCCTTTCCCTACCCCTCTCCCCTTTGAAACCCTCAGTTTGTCTCCCAGGGTCCATAGTCTCTCATGGGAACCAGTTTCAATAAACCTTTCCAATTTCCCCCCCCCCATTAACCTCTCTGTGGTATTTGACCATATTGAAACCTCTTTGAACTTTCTACTCCGGTTCCTGCGTCTAGTCTTTCCTAGTTTTGCTCCTACTTTCCTGGACTCGTACTTGTTGATTTTTCTTCACCTACCACTAGATGTGCTTGCTGCCCAGTGCTTTGTTCTAGACAACCATTCCCTTCTTCCTGTTGGCCTCATCCTCTTCCTTGGCATTTACTACTGCCTGTGCTCCACTGACTCTCCAATCTGAACCTTCCGACCACACTCTCCTCTGAGTTCTGGCTCCATTTCCACGTCTTCTGGACATTTCTTTTTGGGTTATCTACCCACAAACTCCTCATCTCAAACTTCTCATCTTCTTCCACAAAATCTCTGCAGCCCACATCCTTTCCTCACTGCTATCCAGCCAGTCACTCAGGTCAGATTTATTGCACATTATCCTGGACTCTTCAGTCTGCCTCACCCTCAAACCAACGTGTTTCACAATTCTATTCCTTGCCTCTCCATCCCACTGCCATAATTTGGTCTCTGCTCTTATCTTGCCTAGACCATGGCAGTAGCCTTCTCCATCAGCTCACTCCCATGGCCTACCCATCGACAGTCCTTTTACACTGCAGCTACCCCACTGTTCTAAAAGCTGAATATGATCATTTTAATCCTTTGCTTGAAATACAATGGGTCCTCCTTCTCTATAGAGTAAAATCCAAATCTAGCATCTGCCTTCAGCCCACAATTGCAGCCTCATTTTCAGAAACCTAGAAGCATCTCAAAAATCCAATTTTATGTGAACGAAAGGGAGAGAGATCCTGTTAAAATATAAACTGTCAGCAGATCTAGGATGGGACTCCAAATTCTGCATTCCCACCAGTTCTTAGGTGATACTGATGCTATCGTTCAGCTAGCGCAGACCATACTTGGGAAAAATAAGGCCCTGCATGACCTCTTCGCTCCAGCTACAATAATTGATTTATACCTTCTCAACATAATGTATGGTTTCACAATCTCTATGCTTTAAACCCACCGTCCTCTGTGTTTACAATGTTCTTCCTCTCTTTTGTAGTTATCTAATGTCACATTATCCTTTAATACGCAACTAAAAACTCCTTCGGGAAGCCTGCCTGGTCTTTTTATCCCCAGGCTAGCTGGATGCCTACATCTTTGCTCTTGTATCAATTGGCATCACCTTTTAGATTCAAAGAGGTTCACATCTTAGACCCTGTTCTTCCATGGACCTTGAACTTTGTAGTGCCTTCCTTGAAATTTTCCAAATGGCCTTTCAGTACCTGGAATGAGCAGTACCATCTAGGTGTGATTCCCTAAGACTGGACCTGGATGTACATGGGCCTGATCTTCCAATTTTCCCCTTCAGGGCGCTCTCTAACCCACTATCCCAGAAGTGTGTTGCCCACATGCTCTAAAGAATTCTGAGGGCCCCATGGCTGGGTTCTGGTTGCCAAAAGATGGCCTAGTGAGTAAAATGCTCCTGTTGACCAATGTAATATTTCTTTCACAGGATAGCATATGATTTAGCAGCCAGACATGGTGCTGACATGCTGATTTGGAATGACTCTCACTCACATGGGACCAGGACAAGTTCAGGGCTCTGGAATTCTAAAGTCTTGTGCTTTGGCCCTCTGTGTGGGCTTTTTTTCTCTTTTCACTGATCTATGTTCTAATCGTGGCACTGCCTCTGGTCTATAGCACCTGAGAGTAGTGGAGGTGGCCACAGGCATCCTTAATTCTAGGTGCTCCCAACTCTTGGTACCTAAGGAGGTCATTCTAGCCTCAAAACTTTCTACCATGTGTCAGTCCTCCAAGAGTGCTTGGATTTATCTCTTCTAAGGGCTTTCTTTGCTTTGTGATATAAACAGGTCCTTCTCATCAATGTTCTCTTTAGCCTCTGATCAGTGTGCTGACTTCATGGTGCTTTGGGTCAACTTAAGGGTACTGAATGAGGAACATGAGGAATAGACATTCCTTCCACTAATAGGATACCTCTTTTTGCTTAACCATGGGCCCCTTGCTTGTCATATTTCACTGGTGGAGATATAGACAACTCATGAGTACCATCAACATTGAAAGAGATCATTCTCTAGAAATGCACTGGCGATGGCCTTAAGAGAAGATATGCTTGGAAGATGCATTATTCTATGTTTATACTATGAAATCTGAATGATAAATTTACATAATCAGAAAATGAATTATCATTCACATTTTCCTGAAAACTCTAGATAAGGCTTGAATTTGTTGTCATCATCAGTGAATCACAGTAACAGCTTTTGGGAAGTCGGTATTCACAGGTGGCCTGGTAGTTGCCAGGGCATTGTGATTACTACTGAAACCAGGATTAAATAGTTGGTGTTAGGGAACTGCAGAAGCCAAAATATCTATATTGTTTTAATGCCAACAGTCCCTAACACCACAGCACTATGAGTGATAACAACAGAGCTATCTATCTTTTCTTCAAGATGGGAATATCAAATTAGTTAGAAATGGCCTGTTTGACAATAAGGAACATGGGGAAATGGTGCCTAGACACTACAAAGAATCCTTCAATGCACTGACTGGACACAAAACAGACACCTCAGTACTTCCTCTATTTCTTCTCTTCTAGGTGTTCAGCAGTAAGTCAAAATACCTTATGTGGGCTCATCTGTATGATTTTGTAATGTGCTTTTTACTCAAATTGTTTCTATCAACTGAGTCCCTGAACAGACATGTGCCCGGGGCCCTGCACATCCTGGCGTAGTCCTAACCAGTGGTGTCCTGCACCTAAGCTCTCATAATACACACCACACTGCACCGTAATGGTTCCTCTGCCTTGCCCTCCCTCCCAGCAGCCAGTCATGAGTGCTCTGATCAGAGTTTGTTCTGTAATGCCAACACCTAGCACGGTGCCTAGAGCATAGGAAGTTCTCAAAATAAAGAACTTTGTTGAAAAGTAAGTGTGTTAGTACATTTTTAACAGAGTGGTGGTGATCCATAGCCACTCAAATTAAATTAACATTCTCATCTTAACTGGTTCATTTGTTAAGGATGAGTCTGCAAGCTCTGATGTTGTCTGGACCCTTTTAATATTTGGGCTACCACAAAGCGTAGCTAAGAAGCCTGAAAGAGAAATAGCTTTTCTTTTTTTGTTGATTTTTACAAGTGCATTCATTCACCTACAGCTAGCATTCCATGCAACGAAATGTCGGACATCATAAAGGTGAAAAGAGAGGCAGTGGCAAAGGAAGAAAGGAGGGATGAAAAGGATATTTCACAATTCGTCAATATGTGAATATTGGCACTCCCTTTCTGACAGAACAAATTACTGCCAAGGACTCTTGTCAGAAGTAAAATGTGCTGGCTCCAGCAAGATACACAAAAAAGACACAAGAAGCCCATTGATTAGTTTTGTTATAAAATACACTTTTGATTTCCCTGCACCTTTTAAACACAGAAGGTTTTTAACACTTTTTTTCCATAACGTTCACTCTGTTCCCTCTGAAGCAGCCATTGAAAATGAGAGATGATTCCAGTAGAAACTTCACAGTCATGCTTAAAGCAAGAAGAATTAGTCACTTAGCACAAATTCAAGAAGAGAAAATAAATAGGAGTGTGCTGGCCTTTTGTCCTTGGTGACTGTCCACATGTTTAATTTTTCTGAGTTGATGTTCATGGCAAATTTGATTTAGTGATTTTATGTACTCTTACCCGCTAAAGTAATACATATTTTAAATCAACTGTCAGTAACCTTCACAGAGTGAAGAGCATAAATGAAAAGGATTTAATGAAATGCTACAGTATGTATATCACTGCCCCAAAACAATGCCATTTCACAAGGTATTTGCTTTGTTTTGAATGCAGAATAGGATATTACCCTCAATAATCATTTTATGAATTTGCCCCTTAAGTGCTTCTGACCAAGGAAAGATAAAACAAGAATTGGCAAGAGGGAAAGGGTCTTCATCGTTGACTTTTAAATAAACATTTTATGATTAAAAAGCCAGGATAGAAATGTGCCTCAACATGGTAACTGCCCTCACTTTGATTAATGCAGAGAAAGCTTCCTGAATTCACTCACTATTGGGTCACAAGATATGGATCACACAACCCTCACCACTCCTCCTCCCCCTGCCCCCAGAATAATTGCCAGGAGCAGAGGTGTTCCAACCGAATTCCATGAAGCCTGCAGATTTTTCTACACTGTCTTGTGGTCAAAAGGAAGGACCTTGGTGTTCAACTGAGTATTCAGCATCTCACTGTGCTCTAATCTTTCTATGTGTTCACCTCATCCCCTCCAGTGACCTCCCTCCAAGCTAGATGCAACTAGAACACTCTGCTTTTTCCTGTTGATGCACTTGGGTTCCAAGTAAGATTTCCTTCATGGCAATATTTTTGCTTCTATACAAAAAATTTTAAAACTGCTCCAGTTTGGCTGGAAAAGTATTTGTTTATTTGCAGTCAAATGTTCTACCCCTGAGCTATATCTCCAAGTATTTATTTATTTACTTATTTATTTATTTATTCATTCAATAAATATATTTTAAGCATCTACTATGTGCAAAGAGCTGAGGATCCAGAATAGGAGGAGAGTTGGAGGTGGGAGTGGGGAACATTGTAGGCCTAAGAGACAGTATGTAGTCAGATTCCTGCCGCAGAAGGGGAACTGTGTTCAAGGGAGGCAAAGACAGCCACACATGAAAAGCTGAATAATAATATGACATATTAAAGAAGCAAATGACAAATCAATAGTATTAACAATAAGAACATGGTAATACCTTGTTCAGTTGAACACAGTCATTTACTGAATATACAAACTGATGTTCAGCATGTGATAAAAGGTGCTACACTCCATGACAATGAATTTCTTGGGTAGAGAACAGGAACTCTCTAAGGCTTTTGAACAGGATGATTGAATGTGGGCCTAGACTAGGAAGATAGCCGCCCCAAATGACGGAAGGCCTTCGGATTACTTCTGTAGGCAATAGGAAGCAATCTGGGTTTTGGAATAGAATTTTGAACATAATCAAATATAGGTCTTATTTAGAAAAATAGCACTAGTGGCAGCATGGAGAATATATTGGACAGATTGGAGCCAAAGACATCAGTTAAGAAGTCTCTGCTATGAAAAAGGAAATGTTTTAACTTTTTTGTTAATGATAATGCCAAAATTCTGATGAGGGAACAGGGATCTAGGAGACTCAATAACTGTTGATGGCAATACAAATTGTAACAACTCTTTTGAAGAGCACGTTGTAACTTGTATCAAAATCTGTAATACCTCTTAAACTAATAATGAGCTTCTTAGGGATTTATTCTAAGAAAATAACTCAAAAGTCACAAAAGGCTATAATTATGCTATTTTTTGTATTCTCTAAAACTGTTAAAATCAGAATTGAACTCATGGTAAGTCATTATCGTGTAATATCATTCAGCTGTTAAAGTTGCTTATTAAAGGGGCGCCTGGGTGGCTCAGTTGTTAAGCGTCTGCCTTCGGCTCAGGTCATGATCCCAGGGTCCTGGGATTGAGCTCAGCATTGGGCTCCCTGCTCTGCAGGGAAGCCTGCTTCTCCCTCTCTCACTCCCCTGCTTGTGTTCCCTCTCTCACTGTATCTCTCTCTGTCAAGTAAAAAATAAATAAATAAAAAATAGAAGTGATTATTATGAAGAATATTGCCAGAGCCTAAAAAATGCTTAAGCAGGATAAAGATTGAGGACTGGTAGATCTGGCACTGCAGAAAGTCTGGTGGCCTTTCCTCTGAGACAGTAGCCTCAACAGGGGGGTAGAAATATTATTATAAACAAGAGATAATGATTAATTTGGGGATTGAGGCAGTGACACTGTGAGCAGATTCAAAGGAAATTTAAGGGATACACTGATGAGATAAGGGGGTGTGAGTAAAGAGATGATAATGAGGGCGCCTGGGTGGCTCACTGGGTTAAAGCCTCTGCTTTCTGCTCAGGTCATGATCTCAGCGTCCTGGGATCGAGGCCCGCATCAGGCTCTCTGCTCAGCAGGGAGCCTGCTTCCTCCTCTCCCTGTCTCTCTGCCTGCCTCTCTGCCTACTTGTAATCTCTCTCTCTGTGTCAAATAAATAAATAAAATCTTAAAAAAAAGAGAGAGATGATAATGACAATGAAGATTCTAATGGTAACCAGGAAGATGGTACAAGCAGAGACTTAAGGAAAAAAATGACCAACTATTAGACTTGAAGTCAGTTGCAATTCCAAGTGGAGAGATCCAGCAGTCTTCTGGAAATACAGGCACAGAAACCAAGAAACATATAGCAGCACTGGAAGGAGATGGTTGGTATTGACATTGAAGTTCATGAAATTATCTGAAGACCTAAGAGACACTCAATAATGAGAAATATTTGTAATTAAAGATAGAAATATACCCATAAGATCTACTAAAGAAATACTATTAAGTTCTTTTGCTAGCTAATATAAGTTCCATCCTCATTTTTTTTTAGTAATCTCTGCACTTAACATGGGTTCAAACTCATGACCCCAAGATCAAGAGTCACATGCTCTTCCAACTGAGTCAGCCAAGTTTCCCAAGTTCCCTTCTTTATATATGAGGGCCCCGAAATGTGAGGAAAAATTTTAAAAACAGGAGAAAAAGTATGAAAGAAAATTGGAAAAGAATAATGACAAAGGCATAGACAAGAAACAACAGAAGACTCAGATATGACATCCTTGTTAGAATAATTAGACAAGGAATTTAAAACAACTATTATTATGTTAAAGAATCTTGTAGAAAATGGACAATATGCATGCACAGAGAGTTTCAACAGAGATGGAAACTAAAAGAAAGACACAAATGGAAATGCTACAAATAAAAATCATGGAAGAGATCAAGAATGCCTCTAATCAACTCTTCAGTAGATCCAACACTACTGAGCCTAGGAAAAAAAGAGAACTTAAAAATGTATCATAGAAATTACCCAGGCTGAGACATTAAAGGAAAAAATAATGAAAAACACAGAGCAAAGAACCTAAGACTTGGAGAACAATATTAAGAGGTCTAACATAGTGTAATGGGAATCCCGATGTAAGCAAGAAAGAATAGGGCATGAGAAATATTTTCATAAATAATGGCCAAGAATTTTCCAAAAATAATGAGCAACATCAAACCACAGATCCAAGTTCAGAGAACACTACACATGATATATACCACCAGTGGCACTCACAAAAAAAGCCATCACACACTTTGGACACATCCTATTCCAACAGCTGAAAAGCAAAAATAAAGAGAAAATCTTGAAGGCAGTCAGAAAAAAAAAAGACATTACATGCAGAAGAATAAAGATAATAATTATAACACATTTTTTTGTCGGAAACTACGCAAGCCTCATAAAATAAGTTGGAAAGTATTCCTACCTCTTGTATTTATGGAAAAGTCTGTGTAGGAGTGACACTACCTCTTCTTTAAATGTTTGGCAGAATTCACCAGTGAAGCCATCTGGGCCAGGAGCATTCTTTGTTGAAAGGTTTTTAACTATGAACTCAACTTTTGAAATAGATTATAGGACTAATCGTGTTACCCGTTTATTCTTTTGTTTTTTTTTTTTTTAAGATCTATTTATTTGAGAGAGAGAGAGCACGCATGTGAGTGGGGAGGGAGAAGAGCTAGAAGGAGGGGAGAATCTCAAGCAGACTCCCTGCTGGGCACTGGAGCCTGAGGTAGGGCTCTGCCCACAACCCATGAGATCACACCCTGAGCAGAAACCAAGAGTTGGAGACTTAACAGAGAGAGCCACGCAGGCGCCTCTACTCACTCTTGAGTGAGCCTTGGGAATTTGTGTCTGTTGAGAAATTTGTCCATTGCGTTTAATTTGCCCAATTTGTAGCCATAAAGTTCCTAATAAATTTCTTTTATTATCCTTTTAATGTCTTCAGGGTCCATAGCAATGTTCTCTCATTTCTGGTATTGGTAATTTGGGTCTTTTTTCCTTTTTTCTCATCAGCCCAGTGAGAGACTTACCAACTTTATTCATCATCTCAAAAACAAGCTTTTGGATTAATTAAACCAGGTTGTTTAGAAGGGAGGGCTGGCAAAGGAAAGTTACCCTGAAGAAGTAACAATGAAACTGAAACTTGAAAGAAATAGTACAAGTTTCCAAAAGTAAATCAAAGATGGGTGAGTTCGAGCAAGAGCAATTATTTTAAAGGCCAGTGTGGTGGCAAGGTGGAAGAGAGGAGACTATTGCAATATGGGGGCTGAGAGAAAAGCTGAGCCTATATAATATGAAGCCATATAGTCATGGTAAGGATTTAAGTGTGAATTTATGCCAAAAGCAAATGGAAGTCACTGGAGAGTATTACAGAGCAGAGTGATGTGCTCATTGTGTTTGAAAAGCTCAGTCGGGCTGTATAGTGGGAAAAGAATTGGGGAGGGGGAGTAGAAATGGAGAGAATTAGGTAGTTACGACAACGTTGGGAGTGGGAGCTCAGACTGGGAGAGGGCAGAGAAAAGGAAGGACAGAAATGATGATGTGTAAAGGCTGATAATTGATCAGTTGGTTGATTAATTTTTTTACTGGTCGTAATAAAATATTTATTTAGCAGTTACTAGGTGCCAGCCATTAGTTTAAGTATTTTTGTGCCTTATGCAAGATCACGTGGCTAGTCAGAGAAAGAGCAGGGTTTAAAAGCAAGCAGAGCCTATGTGCCAAGTCCCTGCTGTTCCTGTCTCTTGCATGATAGGATTAAAGAAAAGAGGATACAAGGAGGAATTCTTGCATTTTGGGTCAAACAACTGGGAGCTAGTTATTAAATACAAAACATTAGAGAAAAGCCATGTTTTGCAGAAAAATCATGAGTTCAGCTTTAGACCAAATAGAAGTAGACATATTTATTATATAACCTTAGAAAGAAACCCGAATCTAAGGCAGTCCTTTTTCATGGTGTAATGATTAAAGGGCTTTCGCATATACCCTGAAAATTATTAAAGAAAATTTTGTTTTACACACACACTCACACACACACACACGTGCCCCCACCACACACATCTATCTATTTTTTTTTTTGTATTTTTTTATTTACTTGATAGAGAAAGATCACAAGTAGGCAGAGAGGCAAGCAGAGAGAGGAGGAAGCAGGCTCCCCACTGAGCAGGGAGCCCGATGCGGGCCTCGATCCCAGCACCCTGAGATCATGACCTAAGCCAAAGGCAGAGGCTTTAACCACTGAGCCACCCAGGTGCCCTATCTATCTTTTTTTTTTTTTTTTTTAATTCCAAAGGTAAAACTAAGGACACAAACAAAATGCTTTTTTTGGAGTTCCAGTTCTGACAACTTGTGTAGGAATAACCTGTACCCCTGCAGATAATAATTATGGCCTCTGGACAAGATACTAAAAATTTTTTGAAGGTAATGAGAGTGGCCAAAAGAAGGCATACATTGGGGAGGGTTTGACCCTTGAAAAAAACAGAACCATACTGTGTGAAATACATACTTATCAGGTTTATCATCTGAAGGTTTATCATCTGAAGGTACTCCTTGGTCTACACTACATACTCTAGAAAGAAAGCAGAAAATTACAGTATTTTAGATAGGAAGAGTCAGAAGAAGGTGAATGATACTTTCAGAGTGGCTGTAAAGAGGGAGGAGATGCTGTAAAGAAGGAAAAACAGAAGGAGAAACTAAAAATCTGCATATCAATTCTCCTGAACTCTTGGTTGACCCCAAAGCTGAATATGCACAGTTGGGACTTCAGGGAATTCAAAAGCAAACAGTACCCCGAAGACTGACCCCTGTGAGCAGAAACTTCAGGTGCCATCCAGCACAAGGCAGACAGAATTTGAACTCATGTCCTTCTAAGTTAGAGGGACTTGGTAAACATCTCAGTCTTTCTGTGGAGACCCCAGAGAACTGTGCTTCAGAGTAAAAATTACTTCCCAGAACTTAAGGGATTCACTCTAGGACTAGGAAAATACTAAAAATAGACCCACCCTAAAAAAGAGAAACCAAGCCTCCAAGATAACCTGCCAATAATCTAGCTGTTTTTTACACCATGACTTAACACTCTTCGGAGAAAGATAGCAGAACCCCATCAATCTCAACTACCCATCACCCTGAATATCCAAAATAGAAATTGCTACACAGGGTAATGTGATGAATAGTCAAGAGAAAAGTCAGTCAGAAGAAATTTGCCAATAAATGAACAAGGAAGTTAAAATAACTATGATTCATATGTTAAAGAATGTTAATGAATATAAGTTATTCCTCACAAAAATAGTAAAAAACTAACATCTCTTAAAGTGACTACTAAACTGAACTGTTTTATCTGTATGTATAATAAGTTCTGGTAACTTTTGCTAAATTTATCAAATTTACCCCCCCCAAAAAATCTAAAATTTGCTGCACTTACACAGGCCTTTCCCTATGGTTTCGACATTGAAAGTTAATAGATGGTACGGGCGCCTGGGTGGCTCAGTGGGTTGGTGCCTCTGCTTTCGGCTCAGGTCATGATCTCAGGGTCCTGGGATCGAGGCCCGCATCGGGCTCCCTGCTCAGCGGGGAGCCTGCTTCCCCCTCTCTCTCTCTGCCTGCCTCTCTGCCTCCTTGTGATCTCTCTCCCTCTGTGAAATAAATAAATAAAATCTTTAAAAAAAA